>JANHGB010052305.1:0-16703 GCA_026283785.1 Coracopsis vasa | reverse complement strand
AGATGACATCAACTGCTCTACCCCTGTCCATCAGTTCCGTAGCCCCATCATAGAAGGCCATCAAATTGGTCAGGCAGGATTTCCCCTTAGTGAAGCCATGCTGGCTGTCGCCAAGCACCTTGTTGTTTTTCATGTGCCTTAGCATGCCTTCCAGGAGAATCCTCTCTGAGATTTTGCCAGGCACAGAGGTGAGACTGACTGGTCTGTAATTCCCTGGGTCATCCATTTTCCCCTTCTAATTTTTTTATAAATTTTTTACTTTGTCCAACATATTTAATTCCTTGCTGCTCAATGGTTTTTTTTTCTGTCTCTAATTACAGCAGATGGATCAGGGACAGTTTTAGAATTAACTTCCTTATGGTTGTAACTTGTTTCATTTACAGTAAAGATGATGAATCAACAAATCCATACTCCCAAGAGGAGAAGAGGTCTTTAATGATGGCCAGCACCAGAGGATTTATCTGCCACTGTTTTTTTTCCACCATATGAAATTTGGCAGAGCATGTATCATAAGGGCATGTGGGAGCATGTGAGGACCACAGCAGGCTCGGTTAGCTGAACAACTGTGTGGGACAAGAGATGCCAAGCCTGGCAAGGTCTAGTCCCTGTCACCGATGGGGAGTGATGTGCCCTGAATCTATGACCAGCATGAAGCCCAGGACCAGCTTATTTTAAAAGGGAGCCCACAAGCAAAGAAACATGAGGCCAGTGGGAACAAAGGACTAGGACCTAGCAGCAATTCAAGGACCAGAACAGCAGCTAAGGCTTTGCATGCAGGAACTGCTTAGATCCCTAAAATTTTTTCTTCTTCTCTATTTATAAAGCCCCTGGATATGTCTGAGTGTATCTAGCTTATAAAGAAAGCAGCTAGAAGGCTTTTTGTGCAAAAAAAAAAGAAACAATTTGCTGGCTAATAGTGTTGACATTAACACTAGCACCCTTACAAGAAGAGCAGTCAATCTATTAAAAGGAATCCTACTCTGGGAAAGAACTAAAAGTGATCTTTTTGTCCTTTTGTCGGGCATAGAGACCCATATGGATCCTTGGCATGAAGTCTGAAAAAACACATTGGCCAAAGAATCTAGTCTTAAGCAGAGTGGGTAAATTCACATCAAATGGACAGTGACTAAACAAAAATGTGGAGTGTTCTCATTAGCACAAAAAGAAAGAGTTAAATTAGAAATCAAATAAGAAGGAAAAAAATCATATTACTCCACTTAACTTGATTTTTCACTTCATATGTATTCATTTCAATGGTTTACCTTAAATAAATTGATGACATTTGTCATCATAATATATAATTACATATATTGATATTTGCATATATTCCACGTTGAGTTGTGTCTTTTATTGGTAAATCTGTCATTCTTGAAACTTATTGTTTATAATCAATATGAGATTTCATCAAATAACAGAAGAGAATTCCTATCTATTGCTAAGTTTGAAAACAATCTGTTCCTGGCAGAATATGTGCATTCATTTAAACTGAACAGTATCCATTTTATAAATAACTCTGCATACTGTCAACACATTATTGACTAGTCTCCTTAAGCCTGATGGGAAAAGTCCATTCTGCTCTTACAGAATGCCTATAAGATGATAAGACTTTCAGCAACATTATTCTTAGGAAGCTTAAGTACTGCCCTGGAAAATTTTAAGTTGTTTAATTCATGTAATACACATGTAAGAAAGAGAAGAAACATATATATGCAACTTTCCTCCAAAAGCATTTTCAAATCTCCCTCCATTTCTCTAAAACCTCAAAGGTAGCAAAGATTGTCAAAGCACAGCCCTAAAAATACATTGACAGCTCGCTCTTAAGGGGTTTATCACATTTGCTTCCCTTATTGTCTGTGTCGCACATAAGAGTGATGACAAACGCTCTTTGGATCTAATGGTGGAATCTATAAATATCACTGATATCAAAGGAATCAAACCCTTCTGATTTCCAAAGTCCCATTCACACATCTGAGAGAGGAGTTCATTTCTCTTCTTCATGTGACTATTAATCCCATTTCCAGGGAGAGCTTGTATACATGCAAAGAGGTTTCGTAGGGTTTGTTTATTTTCTGGAGCCAACCTATTAGTTTTCAAAGATACTGTTCATGATACTGGCATGATTTCACAGAGCAGTAGTTGGGATGTTTTACTAGTTATTTCAGCTGAACATTTACTCTATGCAACTGAGCTATCAAAAGAGGGCTTTGGGGACATTATCAGTTCAGTCTAATGTATGAGCTTGAATTATTGTATCGTTATAGTATGCTGCTTGGTGTCTTTTGCCATTGATTTGCTTACATTTTTTAAATTGCTCAATCAGAAGCCATTTATCTGATAAATTATTAACACAAATGTTTCTGATGGAAAAACAAATAATTCATCACTGTAAATCATATACCATACAGGCAAAAGCAGTCAGAAATAAACTGCTCTCAAGGTAAGTAAGTAGTTTATGTATTGCAATGAAAATTATGTAGTGAAATAAACACTTAATTGCAAAGGGTGGCTGTTATTTTCTGAGACTTATGCCCGGTCATGCAGTTTCGGCATTGTACATTTCTACATTGATACATCAAGCATCCAACAAAATTTAGTTTTAGGTGTGCATCTGCTTTTTTTAGATTCTCGTCATACTGTAAGGTGCTCAAACTAGTCATTCTTTGTAATATTTCTGTAGAAACCTTTTGATTCAATTCTGCTTCTCCACTCAGAAGTATTTTTTCCTAACGGAATAATTACAGAGTTAATGTCTCTTGGCAGGTCACATTGGCATTGATGATTTTGAGGGCTTAACTGTATTCCAAATTCCTTAGGTCTTAATTTACTTTGAAAGAAAGTAGATATGTTCATGCTGAAAGCTAAAAATTGTAGTACAGGTTTTGCAATTAAATAACATATTCACTCTAGTCTCTGTGTCCCATTTCTTCGATATAGAAGCATAGATAAATTATAAGCAAACAAACAGAAAAAAGAGAATAAGAGTCAAACAATTCTCACTAAATACTATTAATGTTTTCTCCAGATGGGTCTAGCATTGTTCTCAGTATAAAAGTAGGTTTTTTCAGTGATTTACAAATGGCTGTAAAATACATTTCTGATCAATGTCAAGGGTATAAGATAGCAGAGTAACAGTAGTGAGAACAGCTTATCACCTCTTGGCAGTATAGATCTAGCATCTTTTTTCCTGTAGCCCACTTAATATACACATAATTAGCAGTTTTCTGTTCTTGGGATTGTTTTTTGTTTGGCTTTTACTATTGTGAAACACATTTGGTGTAATTTTCCTTTCCCTTTCCCTTCCTCCCTAACCTGCACTCCAGATTCCAGGCTGCCAATGTTTACAAGACAGATGCAGTACTTGCAAAAACTTCAGCTAGCAAGTACTACCATTCGTGCCCTACTGCACAAAATTTCTTTTCAATCTATCTTAAACAGGGAAGCTGGGTGTTTTATCATTGGGGTTTTGTTGATTTTTTTCTTTTTTCAAACATGCAGCAAGTGTCTTCTCTTTTCATACAGGCTCAGCGAGTTGTACGTCATTTCAGCAGAGATGTCTGATCTTTCCATCTGCATACCTGGAGTTGCTTTATCCCTTGAGTGGTCTTTTCAGTAACCACTAAAGACTCCTTGAGACTGAACACTAGAACAGATGAGTTAAATTCTTCTTGAATGTTCTTCATCAAATGTAGATGTACTGGACTTTCTGGATGTGCCTAAGGACACAAAGGTTAGTGTATTCTTTAAAAGCCTGAATGAAATTTTTAGGACTGTTTCATTTAACCATTAACAAGGCAGACTTATGTTTCAGTTTATTGCTTGCACATAGGCACAGGTGGATAAAATGGTGATTGATATCACATATGTAGTTGAGATTGTGCTTTTAACTGCCACTGAATAAATGTACTCAGTGAACTGGTGCAGCTAAAAGCCCTATACATGACTTGTTGGACAACATGAGCAAGCTCTACCCATGCTCTTAGCTTGATTGCCATTAGCCATTTTTGTGGTATTTCTTCTAAGCTTGGGTTTAGTGCATTACAATCACACTCATCTGATTTACGACTGGAAAAAAGGGAACAAGAATAGTATTCTACTTAACCACAAGATGGTCGTTGTTTACAGTCAGTGGGAATGAGGGGGTAGATGCTTGTCCACCTACGTGCTTAGTTGTTCTAGGTGGCACGTGAGCTTCAGGGGAATGTCAAAGACATATACAACATGTTGGAAAAAATTAATTTCTTCCTAATAGCAACTACTCACTTCCTGGAAGCTGTGAAATTTTAACAAAATGTTTTCTCTATCCCTTGGTTTCTGTTAAAATATAACATAATCTATGAACATTACTCTGTCACCACAGGAAATCACTCTTGATCAGGGCAGTTCACTGACATCATTTTATTGCGGTGCGATCAAAAATGTACAAGAAACCATTCTTGCAAACAGATACATGTTCAGAAAGGTGGTGGAATGTGTATGGACATATGTGCACATCAAGTCATGTCTCAAACACATAATTGACAAGGAAAGTAGCAAGATCATAAAGATACATCAGGATTTCAGCAGCAATCATAACATTATAAAAATGTTTATAATGATTTGGATAATGCTATGTGCTGTAAAGAAGAAAAGTGAACAGTCATGTAATCTTGATTTTCTATTATTGCCATCTGTTTTTCGTATATTGCAAATATTCATCAGGATTATTGCTCTACATAGGTTTGGGGGGAGAGGAGGTAAAATTCTTTTCAGTTTTACTCTGTGAACCTTATCTTATTTGAAATTTTAATTTTTTAAAAAAATTAATTATTTTACAAATACAATTTATTCCTATTAACGTCTCCGTAACGTAATAAAATGTTTCAGGAAACCTATTGGCTAAAATAGCAGGATCTCAAACTTGATGCAATCAGAACTACATGAACTGAATTCTGCTTTCTCATTTTTGTGGAGAGATTCTTGTGATAGCACATGAATAATAGCTTTCTAATAGACCTTTTTCTGTCTGCTACTCTAGCTAGAATTTCTGTTTTCATTCAAAATGCCTACTCCCTTTATAAAGTAAAGAGAATACAAAAATATCATCCCTCATCAAAAGGAATTGTTTCCCTTTGGCACCAAATGTCTCTTCAACATAGGAGAAGAGGAGAAGAAAAAAGAGTAACAATGCAGTTTTGTTTCATCTAAGTTGTGTTGAAGGTACTGAGAGGTTTTGTAATTGAGTTCAGCAAGAACAAGAACATGGATATAAAAATACAGATTCCACTTAAAAGCAGAAGGTTAGAGGAGTTGCAACATTTTGCAAAGATTTCCTTATGGAGAAGTATATTAGTTCTTTGGGGTGACCTCACTGTAAAAGTTAAATATTGTCCAAGAAATTAAAATTCATATGGGGCATATATTGTAGCTTTAATGTATAGAGTGCTGTTTATAATACTACGTCTTTATACATGTGTGTATACTAAGGGAGGAATAGCTCATAGATTTGCAAAGCTCAAATGTCAAAAGTGTTGTGAACTCCACCTCCTTGTACTGCTTGCATGTTAGTACTTCTTGGGGGATTTCTGTAATATGTATTTGAGCGGGCTGTTAGATATATATAATATATAGGATTACAGGTTTTGCAACTCAGTACAATTGTTGACAGAGCCTTGTTTTGTTAGGTAATTCTGGAAGATCGTATGTGACTTTCATTTTGCTTACAGTATTGCCACTAAACCACACATTTGTTAATACCAATATATATAAATTCGGATGGAAAATTATGCAAAAAAATGCTTTAGTCTTCACTTCTGTGAACTTCATAGGGTATACTATGACAAATATCACACACGTTACTTGATAGATTGGAGAAGAAACTTTCCTTGATAAGCAATGGATTTAAACAGTGCAAATCACAAAGAATGAGCTAAATTATCTGACTGGCTGCAAATCCAGTGGAGTTTCACCTGTCTGAATTTTCCACGATTAGTTTTGTTACTAGCTGACTTCTACCTTTTGCAAGAACACAAGTGCAGCTAGGTTTGTCCACAGGGCCTGCAGAAACTTATGTAGTAAAAGTAAGAAATTACCCAGATGTAAACGAATGATGTAAATGATGGTTATACTGAATTGAGTACCGAGCTTATTAAGTCAAAACAAACATTGTGCATTTAATGAAGAAGCACACCAGAAAACAAAACCAAACAAACAAACAATCAAACAAAAAAAAGAAATTATGGCTTCTGACATGTTTGACGTGACCCTCGATTTAAAGCTGATCCTGGAGATTGCCTGCTAAGGCTACAGCATACAGAATAAGTCCTGGTGGTTACAGCTTCCTCCCAGAGGTTGGGAGGAGAGTCCCCTGACATGTAGAAGACTGAATTCTGCCCTTCTGTGTCTTGAGAGGTTGACTTAGTATGCAGAAAAAAGATGTCTTCTGTCAGATACATTTTGTGAGGAGGAAAAACAGAAGCAATCTATCCACCACTTCAGAAGTAGGTCAGAGCTGTGAATCCTAATCCAAAGCAACATGACTGCAAAACAGCATGAGGCACTTTAAATTCCAGAAAAGCTGGTTGTGTTTAAGATACGTCTCTGCCCTTGTCATCACCTTTTCCTGACTTGCTGGCTGTCCTGAGAGCCATCTTTCACACAAGAGTAACCGCACCTTCCTCTCAACCATTATGCCTCATCAGCAAACTTAAAGCTATACACACCTGTCAATAGCAGCAAAGTAGGGTTTGGGCATGAATTTGTTCCCTAGCTCCTGCTCATTGATCCCATCTGTCCATGTGTTCCCTAGCATGCTTTTACCCCACAATCTCACACAATGCCAAAGTAGAGTTCAGGGAGCAACATGGTGTAGGGAGAATTTCCCTGAAACAGCTAAATATATGGCCACCTCGTTTTGAGGTGGAGAGACTGGGTCACCCCCACTCTGGGCAGGAAAAGTAGCCCTGGTCTGTTTAACTTGCACATATGCACACAACCAAGTGTTGCAAAGCTGAAGCTTCCTCTGACTCTAGCTGTGGATTGCTGATGACCATGCAAACTGTTCCATCATCTTTCTTTATCTTAAACCATCTCACTGGTCACTAATTAAAGGACAGAGAATTTGAGGAGGATAATCTAAGCTGCTCCCTCTTCCATTTTGGACTCTCAGGAAGGATGCAATGCAAAGTATTTGCAGTATTTGTTCCTTTCACACAGTAGAACATAATTGTTCATACAACTGTGGTGATCTCTAATACTTATCCATAGGCCCTTTTCTTTTTTTTTTGGTGTCATTTCTAGTTTTAGTGAGATAAGAATTCACATGAATGAAATTATGTTTTCCATGCTTGTGAGGGAAATTCATTCACTGTGTCTGCTTGCTAGTTCATGGTCTTCTGCTCATGTTTGTGCGGTATTTTCTGCATACTTTGTATATGAGTTTTACCTTACTAGCATGTTGAGCATCACATCTATCAGATGATTCTGCTGAAATATCTATATTACAATTTTCTTTTGGACAAAATAAGAAACTTGTAAAGATGCGGTTTTTCAGTAATAAAGTGATGAGGGACATATAATGCTAAGCTTTATCAATCTAATAATTAATTAAGATAGAAGTATAAAAACGTGAATTCTTGACACTTTGTCCCTATCAAACAGCTTTGACTATCAAAAAACTTTTACAAGAGGAAATGAAAGATATTACGACTTTCCCTTTCTCAACAATTTTACTCACATTAGATTTTAAAAATATTTGATATAAGAAAATGTGGGCATTTTTACTCACTTTGAAAAAAAGGCATTTTAAACAGCAGGATATAATTTCAGACTATTTGCAGTCAAGAGGCCTCTGCTGAGCAAAATACTCATTCAATTTAAGAATGCAGATTATAATAATTTTCCTATCTCCCTCACAGCAGGATTCCTGCCATCGTTTTGCAAACTCACAGGTTGCAGTATTGAATGACTAGCTAACTTCAGTTCCAGGTAACACATGCTTCAAGCATATTCTCATTAGCTCAACTTAGTTATAATGCAAAGCTGCTTAGTTTCACCAAGTGAAATAGGATACACTTAAATTGCCTCATCTAATATAATACTCCTTCTTAATACATGCAAAGTGGTTTATGATGGCAAAGCTTGTAGAGCATGAAAATTGGCAGGGAAAGTAAGGTTTTTCTGACTAAAACTGTCAAAAAGAAGTCCTATTTTATATCATTTCATTTTAAAGAGGTTAAGAATAAGGAAGGAGAGTTTGGAGTAAGAAATAATCAGCCTAGAAAAATGTAAATTTAGTACATTAAGCTTATTAATACATCAGCTCTACCAAACAAGAAAATTATCTAGTAAAACTGTTCTTTCAATAATGTCTTCTGCACTGCAAAATTAAATGTTAAATACACAGTGGCTAAAATATATTGCACTAACAATGGTTTTTATTCTATCTGTTTCATCCAGAGAGTTTTATATTCTGCAACGTTTCCATTTGCTAGTATTATTAATCCAGTTTCCTGTGGCTGTATGAATTTGCAAGGCCTTTTTTATTTCAGATGTGAATAAGGAATTGTTTGTTTTTTCTTCTTCCTTTAAAAGCTAAGTCAATATATCCCAATCTTGTATACCTTGCAGATACACAATCTGGTTTCAATAAGACCCCAAAACAACACTGGCAAAATTGTGGCTTTTTTTCCCAGTATCCTGCACCTGTAGTCTGACCATACGGCTATAAATCCTCCCCCTACATCCCTTTCCAATAGTTCCATAAAACTGTTCAGAGACGGACTGAGCTGCTAAGTTGATACAGGCTTTGCAGATGACACCCAAGTGCATATCTCATTTTCCACAGATGTAACCAGAGCCACCACAAAGATGTTGCACTGTCTAGAGGAAAGTGGCTCCTGGAGAAGAGCATCTGGCTGAGATTGAACTGACAATACTGGTTGAAAGACAGAAATGATCCAGACATCCAGTTGAGCAAGATTTCTAGACATATGCCTTTAAGCATTAGTTTCCAATGAGGCTGTTTACATCCCTGGATAAAAGCAGGGGTAAGCATGTTGCTCAGTTGTGGGCCCACAGAATGAATCAAGAACTCCTCCCACTCCAATTAAAAGCACTTGCAACACAGGCTTTTCCAGTATTACTTAGCTTTTCATCAAGGTTAAAAAATAAGGTAGCAAAAATAATACAGTCTAGAAAACTTCTACGTCTCTAAGACAAACACCTGGATGCAGAGATATCTGCATACTTTTTAATAACTCATTGCGTCCAGGGCTGTTTCACTCTTTATAGTAAGAGAACATTGCTCTTGAACCACAGTGCCTCTGAAGCTCACATTTACCTTTGGATATACAGCACTAATCTTGTTCTCAAAGGTATGGTCGTTTTGGATCTCTAGATATCCATGATTACTTTCTCATTTTCCACAAATGGACAGCTTCTACAAAAAACAGTTTAAAATCTTCTGAGTAAAGGGAGCTCCTGAGAGAGGCATGGCGCATCTCTTCTGGTTATGCAGTGAGCTTTTAGGGTCTGTACACGCTGCAGAGTGCTTTCAGTGGAGAATTTGACTTTCAAAAGTTCTGTGCATCTGCTAAAATTAAGTGTTCTGCTCTTGGTAGAAGGAAGGTGAAAGAGGTGATTTAAACTCTGGGGGCTCATACAAACAAACAAACAAACATTCCATATCTGTGAAATGTCAGGTCGCAACAATATCAGCCTATAGAAACGAATAATTGGTGGGTAGAGGAGAAAATATATGTGAAAGCTGTAAGCAAATAATATCCCATGAAAGTACACACTCAGAGAAGCTGTATACAATACTCTGTAATAAGCTAGAGTCCAGTTTCAGGATGGAAGAGGTCTTCAAGTTTGGTCACAAACATTAATGAAAAGTTATAAGCATCTTTATGGAGGAGACATAACTGTAAAACTGTTGGTATTCACTGTCAAAATCCTGAACATTCTCCCTGACAGCATTATCTTTGCTTTGCTAACTTCCTTCAAGAGGGAGCAGAAAAAAGGCATCCTGGGGTCTCACCCATGAGGATTTCATTGGTGCAAGCAGTTTATTCCCCTGGATTTTTCTGGGGTCATAACATGACATAAGTAAGACATGCTCCTCTAAATACTTCTCTTGTGTTTCCTCCAGTTCACATTCAAGACTAAGAAAGAATAAAATGATAGCACAGGTCTTTAGCTTGCTTTTCTTACTGGTGATTGCATGGTTTTGATTTTTGGTAGATAATTGTCAGAGAAATAGCTGTCTCAGAAGCAGTATCTGAGTCATCCTGTTCTCCATATATCTTACATAGATGAACTGGAGCACTAATCTTAATTGGTTAATCTTTGGGTCTCATAAGGGAAACACATTCCTAGAACATTTTCCTCCTGGTAATTCCTTCCTTGCAGTCTCTTCCCTAGCTCACCAGCTGTGCTGCTTATCACAGCTTTATTCATTTTATGAAAACTATTTAAAATGTTCTCCATCAAAAGCTGTGTAGAAAACTCAGTGCATGTTTGTGAGGCACTTGTAAGAACATGTAGTTATTGGGAGGAATAAAATAAAAAATGCAAAACTACTATTCAATTGGTATGTGTACAGCCATGCTGTACTTATTGCTATCATGAATAAAGCATTTGTTTTTCTAAATTGTGTGTATATTCCTACTGGGGTACTTAGAGCTTGTTAGAGAAGGCATGGAAACGATGCAGAATTTCTCCAGTTTCAGTACTCAAATCGTAAGGTATAATCATAAATCCTGACTGCAGTCCGACCAGCTAAAAGGGCACAGGGGACTCCCCCAGAAATTAAGGAATATCTTTTCCTTGACTGAGTAACCCAGCTCCTCTGAGGGGTGAACAGACAACCAATGCACTTCAGGGTCTACTTGTATCATCCCCTCCAAAAATGCCCTGTCACTGCAGGGAATCCCAGCAGAGCTGGGGACAGTTAACACCCTAAAACACTTTCCTGGTCAGCCTCTGCCTTTTGGAGACTCTGCAAATCAGAATCTGGGATGTGAATATTTTTCTCTTAAAGGGAAATGAAAACCTGATGTGATTTGATGTGTAGGGAGACTCACAGGAAATACTGCCTTAAAAGTACTTGGGGAGTTTATGCTTCTCGGCTTAGCTGGTGCAGATTTTTAAATGTTACTCTTAAACCTAAATTCTCCTTCCTTTCCTAAGACAGAATTACAAACTGAGCTGCAAGATGTGTATACTAAAAGATGTCAAATGTTTTCTGTGCCCTTCCTCATTATTCTGATAGAGGGTGGCATTTTCCCTCCTCTATTAATATGCTGGTATCTTGACTGAGATCAAGAAAGCTACTGTCTTAATGGAATTGACAAAGCAATCCCTGCATAGTGCTTCAAATACCTTCAAATATTTCAAATATACCAAAACTAAGTATACATTGTTTACAAAATGTAATTACAAGTTTCTTTTTAAATTATTAATGCAGAAGGGAAAAAAATTTAAATAGTTTTCCATATTGTTTTTGATTGATTGTTCTAGCTGTCTTTTATAGTGTGTGGCACAAATACCAATCTTTGAATTTTTTTCTCCTTGCAGATTAATATGTATTGATATGAGGTGGCAATAATATTTTCATTCCATAAAACACTTCCTTTTACAACTGTATGGATTGTGTGATTTCATCACATGGTATCATACACATACTGCTATGTGAATATCTGTTGCAGCTGCACCCTCACCTAGTCATAAGGCTTAGCATAAACAAGTCTTGGGTATTAGTTTTTTTAACATCTTGTACATGTAGCATTCTGAAACTGCATAAATGTATACAATGAATAGAATTTTCTGATGTAATTTTGCCATCTAATGTCATGCAACATGAAGTTATTCTTAAGTTATATCCTTAAGAACATAAGTCAGTGTCCTCATATATGTTCCTGGATTACTGGCATGGTCCTAGGAGGATTTAAATAGCTGAAGTATAATGCAAGCAAAATTTGGATACAGAAACCTGCCAGCATGATTACAAAAATAACCCCAAACTCTTCAGTGCTCATTTAGTATTTGAGGATTCACAAGTATCTTAGCTTGCAGGAAAGATTGTCACTTCAAATCCTGTGATCACACAACCCAGAAGCATTGCTGTATTGGCTGTGCTGTGCATTCAGTTAACTTGTATTCCACAGACAGTTCGTATATCGCAAGAAATGTACCTCTAAAAGCTTGGGTTCTGCATTGACCAGACACTGAGAGTTTCTCAGCTGGCTCATGCTTCCTACCTGAGAACATGGGCAAGTGTTTCCTAGTTCAAGTACTTAGGCTTTACTTAGATGAAAAATACTTAGATAAAAAAGAGGGAACAGAGACTGAATTCTACTACTTACATCTCTCTCATTTCCAGAGGTAACCGACATCAAGTCTGCTTCCCAACACCAAGTCAGCAGGGATTGTGAAACCATAAGATAACATACAGAAAGTGTATTCACTAAAATACTTCATTGTTTCAATATTCACTCACTTGTGCTCATGCATTTGTATTCATATGTTATCACGGATAGAAATTATATTCGATGGTAGACGAAAAATGTGCAAAATAAATGGGCCATGCAGTTTATCCATGTTTGCTTACTGTCCCATAGCACAAATGCTTATTTAACATTTCACATCCCTCAGCAGCTTAAATGCTGGATGTTTTAAAACAAATTAAACATTTTCTACTTTTGTCCTGTTTTGCAAAATCACCCCATTTGTGTTATAAAGGTTTGGTGCTTTTCAATTTCATGTTCTAAATATGGCACGGATCTGAAGTTTATTTTCTTAATCTTATCTTAAAAAACAAAGCAAAACAAAACCAGAAAGATGGCTTTGCCTCACCTAAACAGCTATTTCTTTTATCAAATATATCAGAGATTTTAAGTAATTTTCAGAAGATATTATAGCTTATATATGATCCTCTTATTCACAGTAACTCTTGGAACCTGGCAGCTCAGTCAGGTCTGAAAAATAATCTCATTTTTATAATCACTCTAAATATGCTGGAATTTGGGTTTTCAGTAAATAGATGACATGAAATAGTTTTCTTTTTTTCAATCAATATTCATTTCATGATAGTCACATTACTTACAAATGACAGTGAACTAAAATAGAGGAATGCAGCATTTCTGTGCCTATAGAAACTGTGGTGGAGACTTGAAGATATTCATTTGGATTCTTTGTCTCTGTTTCTGCATATCATGACTCCTTATTTAGAATATGACTATATCTCAAATGCAAACTAAAAATACAACAAGGAAACTTTTTCCTTTCCCCCCCCCCCCCCGACAAATTGCATATTTCTCACAGGCCCAAACTTGAATTGTACAATCTGTTCCTTAGCCTCATTGGAGGAACTGGGGAGTTTTCCTGCCTAGAAGCATAAGCATACAGCAGAAATCTCTAAATGGAGAACTTGCTCATTTTAAGCTGATTCTGTAATCAGCAGCCAGATCTGGATCACAGTCTCGAAACGTTTATCTCTTGGCATTAATTATAGGGAGAATTTAAGGTGACTTCAGCTCCCAATTTAGGCACTGAACTAAGAAAGTCTTCATGATGGAAGGTGGATCCAGACCCTAATGTTGCCACAATCCTATTCCAGATTCTACGTGAAATCCCAGCATAGTTGAAGCTGACGGGAGGTGTGTTGTTCACCCCAAGCAGCAAGAAGCTCTCTTCAGGCCTTGATTCAAAACTTGCCAGAGTGTTTAACCTTGGAAAATAAGGACATATGGAAATATTGACACAGCCTTGAAAGCTGTAACTCAAATGTGTCTGCAGTAAAATGTATCAAGCTTGTAGCTTTGACACAGGAATGGGATGATGCATGACTCAATGAATACAAGAGGTCTTTTTCTTTGAAACTCCAGACAGAAGTGCTTTCTCAGCAAAGCTTAATGATACATAAATATCTCTTTGTGACTGTCATGAATGCTTGTTTACAAACCCCACAAGCCCACAGAGTGCAAACAAAAATTGACAGGTAACGTTATAATTGAAGGTGCATGCATATATGCTGCAGTGTTCTTTATTTTTGCAATGTTGTGTTGGGCTGTGCCAAACACACTGAAGAAATGGAACCATTGCAATCATTTTAACAAGTTATTTGGCTGCATGCATGATGTGATTTACTTCTGGGTCTCATGAATGCGTTCAGCTTTACTTGTTAACCTAGCAGAACATTATTTATTAATGAGTTCTTCATGCTTTATTAAGCCTAATGTCAAAACACCTCTGTGGGACTCTAGGCATGTTCTCTTTTTGTGATAAAGCCTTCTAAAGAAAATGAAAAATTATGCAGCAAAGCTGCAGATAAAACCCAGTAGATATCAGTTCAATTACTCTTGATCCTGGCAGATGATGTTTCTGAATATTTGTGAAAGCATAGCATCTGATTGTGTGCTGGCTTAAATTAAAGCATTCTGCAATCTCAAATGTGTGTAATTAGGGGGCCTTAGAAACCTAACAAGGCTACTGTGGTGTCCAAAGCTGAGTGGAGTGCTCAGATGGCAAAAACTGACAAGTTCACCATGGAAGTAGAATTAATGCTTTTTTCTATGAACTGATATTTTGTAACAGAGGGGGAGCCTTCTTCATGGGAACATTAGAACGATTCAAAGAAGTAACAGGGTGAATTATATGTGATTATTCTGTAATTTGAGTGGACTACTGTGCTTCAGAAAACTAATACTGGAGTTCAACAAACTTTTTCATCCTTGATCTGACTGACTATCTTGTTTTTACTGAAGGCAGAGTTTCACTGTATGTTTTAGTGGAGAGTAGAAATGAGACGCAGAGCTTTACTTTTATTCACAATTCAACACACTAGCCTACATTTATGTATCAGATAAATGAAGTAGCAAAATCTGACCAAAAATACAGGCCATAAAGACTGGCTCACTCTGCAACTCTAGCAACAGAAATCTATGGAGAAAACTTCCTGGAGGGAGTTGCAGATAGATGATTTGGACACTGCATAATCACTACTGCTTTATTTCCTATTTTCTGTTTATAATTACTACCAGTTATGAATATTTAATGTAAGCTTGTTTTGAGCTTTTCCTTTTTCTTTCATCTTGCTACTTTCATCATCTTTCACAGCATCTGAGAGATCAATGTAAGGCAATGGGATGGTAGGGGAGCATACCATATAGTTACCATATTACAGCAAACATAGGTAACTGGGGGGAAAGATCCTCAGCTGGTGCCTGTGAGCAGATCTCCCCCAGTTTTGGTAGAAGCTGGCTGGTTACAGGCTGTCACACTTAGACCTTTTGGCTTAGAGATTTTGGTAACATAAACCAAAGAGTGCCAGCTCCCACACCCCCCGCTATAGTGCTTTCTCTTACTTTCTGCCAAGGAGCCACTGGAGCCTGGTTTGCCTCTTTCGAAGTGGGTGCCTACTCGTTAGAGAAAGAGTCCTGCTTGTCTGGTGCATGTTTCTTGTCTGGCAATAGCTATAAAGCCGTGAAATAAGCCAGGGATGATAGAAGAGGGCCCTGCTCTTTCTGTTCTGGTTGTCTTTTGTGATAAATAATTGATCTTGCTACAGATGTTAGTCTTTAAATCCCAATGGGAGGGAAGTACCCCCTGCTAGCCCAGGAAAAAACCTAAAACAACAAAGACCCAGGACCAAAATTTAAGCCACATCCTTTCCATTGACGCTTCCTATTGTTTAATTTAGTTAACTGCAAAGGGTTTCTCCTACAGGGTTTGGGGTCTTTTTCCACCGTGTTCGGCTACCACATTTCTTACTGATTTTCCGCTTCCTGATCTTCCTCATGCATTGCCTATGTTATATGCAGAAGACAGAGCGTAGATAATGAAGAGGTGTAAACCATGATATTGCAGTGCTGTGCCCAACTGCTTGCTCTGGATCTGTCTTGGGAAGCCTTGGACTGTACAAAGAAAATTAGTAACTTGGCTTCCTGAGGGCCGTAAGGCAATGCAGGCTGGTCACCAGCCTACTGCAGTTGCAGGCGCTGTTGCTTTAGTTGCTCTATTTGCTAGTTTTACACTGCTGTTTGTGTATGCTCAGAGACTTACAGATTGAGAAGAAGCTGTCACATGGAACCCTTTATATATATTAAATTCTTTTTTCTTTCTGTGTAAAAAAGATGTTTATAAAATTGTATTTGTTTCACAACCAGCTAAACATAAATTGTCACTAAGACTTAACTAGAGTCCAGAAACTCAGCAGTAACTTGTGTTAGACCAAAGGGAATCTGTTGAGAGCTTGTTAGGTTCCTCTAGACTACAAGGGAGGCAAGCAAGTCTGCCTTGTACAGCATTCCCAAGGGGACACAATTAAAACTCATCCTGTTCAGGAACTACTTTATATGCTTTTGTTTTTAATAAAGCCCTTTGAGACCAGCAGCAGTGTGTAATATTCATCCTGCTTTTAGTCTGTATACAGTCTTCATGCTGCACATCGAGAGAGTCTACAACACTTTCTTCTCGATTGTTTGGTGTCTAGTGAGCAAAAAGTCATCATTAAATGGACGGTCACTTGTTTCTTTACACAACTTCAGTAAAAACACAGCATGGAGAGATGCTGTTTCATTTATTTGATTTCCACATTCACAATTTCAGCTGATTAATGTGATTTTGTGATATGCACATTCCTGTGACCACATAATTTCTTCAAAATGCAAGTTGTCTATTTACAACTTGAGCTGGTTCAGGCAGTGGTATACATCTTTTACTGAGGA
>JANHGB010052294.1:0-93144 GCA_026283785.1 Coracopsis vasa | reverse complement strand
TTCCTCCCAGCTTCCCCTCCTCCCTGGCAGAGCATGAGACTCAGAAAGTCCTTGGTCAGACTAAACATTACTTAGCACCAACTAAAAACATTGGTGTTATCAGTGCTGTTCCCAGGCTGAAAGTCAAAACCACAGCGTTACACCAGCTACTAAGAAAGAGAAAAATGACTGCTACTGCTGAACTCAGGACAACTTCAGAGTGGAATTCTGATTTTAAGAATAGGATGAAATGCCTTTCTAAAATGCTTATCTCCCTCCATTGACTGCAAAGGGAATTTCAATACCTAAATTAAATTACACTTAGCATATAGGAGATGGGGACAGGGAGATTAATTGAGGATACGGTATATAGAAAATTTTTATTTACAGACTATTGCAGTAGAGGTGTTTAAAATAAAAAAAAATTTAAAAAGTGACTCAGTGGCTTGAAGAGACAAGGAATTGACTTCAACCAGAACGATTTTGCTATTAGACTATATAGCAAATACTACTAAAGTACCTTCTTTCAGACTCTCTACAAGTACTTATTTAAAATAGAAGGCTTTATCGTATATCAGAAAAATGGTTTTAAATATCTTCCATGTTTAGATGCATTTAATAGACTGGATTTTCCCAAAATATATGTTTGGATTTGGATCTTTTAGTAGAAGTAATTCCTGGAGATGTGACAAGCCATCCAATGCAGTAACAACAACAACAACAAAAAAGTAGAGTAGTGCTTACTTATATAAAATGCTGCTAAAGAAAGAGTATAAACAGAAACAGTCTAAACATGCATTGGGCATGTCCATACTATATGACTGCAGAGGCCCTGCTCTTGCACACGCCATAGTGACATGCAGAGAGTCTAACTTGCCTCTGGATGGCTGAATTTAGTGAGTTAATAAACCATGCATGTCTCCATTGGGCTTATCACTCCAGGGTAATCTTTGGCCTGGTATGCCTATGTTATACCAAGGCTCAGCTGGCATTAGTTTGGTGGTATCTGCATTTTGCAGGTGTACCAATTTTCTTATCACTTTTTATTGCTACATTAAATAGATATTGCTCCCAAACAATCGTGATTCCTCCATCTGGCGTGCATCTCAAAGATTACTGACTAGTTTTTATCCAGTTTCAAGATACATGTTCTCAACTGAGATTCTGAACATATTCCAAATGCACTCAGGCATTTCTCCAAATAACAGCAGAGATAATCTTCATCTAACAAAATGCAGGGTCTCAGGCAAATGAATTCTGCTCACAGCCTAGAATAGCAAGTTGTGTGCCTGTAGAACTTAACTTTGAGTCACCTTTTGGGCAGAAATACTTAAAATCCCTTACAAATTAATGCAAGAGATTCCAGCAGTCTCACAAAAATTAATCAAAAGGGGAAAAGCACTAAGCTAAGAATAACAAAGTGTAAAAGAAACAGTGAAATATTGACTGTGTACCATGGAAGGATAAAGACAAGAGCAAAGAAATAGCTGCTGTAAGGAAGGGATAGATAAGAGCAAAAGCAGATATTAAACTTGATTTTCAGACTATAAGCCAGTAATGGATTTCCCATTATTTTTAACAGTTACAGTGCACAAACCAATAAGAAGATAAGAAGCTCATCTTTGAGAAGAAATATGTTGGTTTACTAGATACAAAAATAATGCAGCCTTCTCACTACTGTGTATTTTTCACAGTGCACATTCCTTACCCAGATACACACCCCAGGAACTGGCCATTAATATCTTGATGCCTAAATGGCAAGACACTGAGGAAATAGACTGTCCCAAAAGTAGCTTTCTCAATTCTCTGTGAGAGAAAATCTGTACAAGGATGTAAATATTTATAGATCGTGATACAATCAGTACTTTTGGTTCTGTTACACCCCAGTTTTGAAGGGGAATAGTGAGACAGACAAGAGACAGTAAGTCTTTGTAATCATCCAGAGTTAAAAGAAAGCAATTTTAAAGGTGCGTATTCATGTACTGTGGTATTTATAAAGGTTAAAAAGTCTCCCTCATGTTAACTGAACTCAACCTCTTAAGAGGATCTGAAAGTATAAGTAATTTTAATTCAATTTCAAGCTTTAAATCATAGTATTATCCCAATAAAATGAATTTTTATATGTGTATATATAAGCTCTGTCTTGAATTTGATTTTTAAGAGCATCTGTTACTGCACTTTATATTTTATATAGTTACACAATATATTACAGCCTGAGAGAAGTGGTGAGCACACCTCAACTGAAGGACATGCTAATGATTTATGGAGCTGAAAGCCCATACACCCTAAATTAGGTTTTAGAACTGCAGTGTAATTTTTACCACGTAACAAGGAAATTCATTTACAAAGACTATCCCACAGCTTTGAAAGTCACTGTGAAGATTAAGTTCTGTTTGATAGAAGGTGGGAGATTTAATTTTGAATTTATTTTTTTTTTAAGCTGACTATCAATCATCTCAAGGAATGCTAAACATGTTGGGAATGCTGCTTTTGTTTTTCATTGGTTTCACAAAGAATTTATCAGGCATCCATTATTTTACATGGATTCTTCCACCATTGTAATTATCGCAATGATAAAACCACAGTAGTCTTCTTTTAGGTGGTCAGTTTTGTATCAGTGAGAAAACAAGCAAGAAAGACCTGTTACAAGCAAGGGCACTGGAGGGGCTGGATTGCAGCAAAAGAGATGCTGAGGGGAAAAGGGGCACCTACCTCTCTCTGTTGCCTCTGGGCTTTGAAAGCACTGAAGGTGCCAAGGATGCAGGAAGAAGGTCTAAGGAGAGGGCAATTGCAGACTTAAGAATAGGGTAAAGAAAGCGTTAGAGTTTTACTTTCACTCAAGCAGAATGCATTTCAAGACTAAGAAACCTACCTACTGTAGTTTTCTGCTTCCGAGTTCCCCTTATAACCAGTAGAAACCTCATCAATGCAGACAATGTAATCCAAACAACAATTCAGTTGAGTGGATAGGTGTCTGTCTTAGCGTAACTTTAATCAGTCTGTATCCTTCATAGTTTGCATTGATTAGGGACTTAGTTCAGTTGGCCGTATACTATTTGAGATACCCTAGGCTAACTAGTCTTCCACATCTAGCACTAGCCCTTAATATACAAGTGTCTGTTTCTACATTTGCCTTACCATGGGAAAAAACCCAAAATATTATTGTCTGATACCAAACTCAGATGTGAATGCTAGTAGAAAGAAATCTGAATCTCTGTGTTGGACTGGGCTACACTGAAAATGACACAAACAGAAAGAATATTTACTCCGAAGTATCCTAAAAGGAACAGATTATATGTTATAGATGCTTTAGGGCTGCAGGAAAAAGTTGACAAAAATGAGGTGATCCAGAATCTATTCATCTTTACTTCATTTTGGGAGAAAAATAGTCTTCAGAGACAGGACATAACTATAAAGTTGCAAGAGATTCACTCAAAGAGAGACTGAAAGTACAGGTTCAAATGAAGGCTTTAAAGTGTAGTACAACAAATTTCTATGCAACGCACACTTTTCAATTAATTTGCTTTGGGCATATTTGCACCACTTGTTTGTTTACATCCTGTAGATATTTGGAGAATGGAATTGCAGTAGCTTGTTGTTTATAGAAAGCAAATTTAAAAGTTCCATTAGTATTCAGAAGAAACAAATTATACTTTCAAACATGTAATTATAAACCACTGGTCATCTCTCTTAGAGCCCTTAATTATAAATTCACCCTATCTTCCATCTTTTATTTGTCATTGAGTCAAGTTGAATACACCAGCAAATGCCAATCACCATGCATCACCCATCAAGCCAATTTTCTTTCAAATATCTGTGTGCTTTCTTCCATGATACTGGAGCAACTTTTTCTAAGACTCTGCTGTGTCACTGCATTAATCACCTCCACTTGTCAAGCTAAAAATCTTCGCTCCTGTAAGATCTAAAACCAGGGTAAGTAACTAATATGTTGTGACTATACTTGTGTGAATCAAATAAATTTATCACTTTCACCTCGTGTTTCCCTTATTTCCTCAACTCTTAGGCTCATAAGGCAAGATATTGATGACTGGGAAACTTCTGAATTAATATCAGGGTAATGAATATTTGTAAAGAATCAAATTTATCACAGGATGCCATCACTGTCCAACAACAAACTCCTAAATCAGTTCTGAGGTCTTGAAATAGAGAAAATTTCACATGTTTAGCTCCATGAAAACCAGAAATGCAGAGGAAACAGAGCATTATTAAAATTATTAAACAAGGTTATCATTCTTCTATTTTTTAGCTGTAGGATTTGCAAGGGAAAGTTCATCCACCTTTTATGACATATTAAAATTATACTAATTGTACACTAAAGTGTGTAAGTTGTTGGGAGGAGATGAGATGAATCAAGGTATGATTCATATAAAAAAGTCTGGGAGGTATACTAGAAGACACTATTTTATCAAGAAAAGGTAGATATGCAAATAGAAATACAGCCTGACCTTACAGTCATGCACTGGAATAGCCTCAAAGTTGGGGTCCACTTTTGTTCACCAAACTACGATAAATCTGAAAAATAAAGAGGACAGTGTGGAACTGAAGGAGAAGAAGAAGAATCACTTTCAAGTCTGGAAGTATATTAGTTAAGCTAAAAGAAATGTCCGTCCTGTAAAGAAGGACAACATAATCTATATTTTCCTTTGTAGCACAGACTTAAGGTGATGCAAAGAAGAGCATAAGCAGCCTATGGATTGCCTAGGAATTAGTGAAGTCCTCTGTTACTGGATGTCTTTCATCCTGCAGGGGGGAAACTGATGAAGAAATTACTTCGGAGGAAACAATGCAAACAGATTTTCTGCTGTGATTCACACTGTTAGGTAAAAGGGTGTCTTTGATTTTAGGTACCATTCAAAACCTCTCAGAAACTCCTAGCAGGCTCTCTGGAGATCTGGAAAGTGCAACCAATCAAAGAGTTAAATTTCTGGTTTTCTTTTTTTGTGTAGCAGTTCCTATATCTTATAGTTATTCACATAATGTAGGATAGTCAGTGAGATTTGGAAATACAGTTCAAATCATAGAAGTCCAGGTTGTTGATTTATGGAGCAGAAAGGACATAAACCCCCAGTTACAGTTCAAAGCACAGTAGATTTTTTTTTCTCTCATTTTAATGGCAGAACTAAAATTTTCAATTACTTTAGGAATATCCTGTGGATTTGAAAGTCACTAAAAAGATGAGGTCCTGTTCAACAGAAGGTAGGGAGGGAATTTAATTTGAATTTGGGAAAAAAATCAAATAATTAATAATCTTGAAAAAATATGAAAGAGTCAAACACATGGAAACAAACATACAGGAGTTTACAGTAAAGTTGGGGGGGTTATGTGTCTGTTTACAGGACATTAAGTTTTTCTCAATATTCTTACCAGAATTTTTATTTTTTACTTCTGATTTCTTCTTTCTTTGAGATGTGCATAGCATCATTTTCAAAAGAACACTTGGCAAATACGCACTAAAAGATGTTACAGCAACTATTAATTTAATAACTTTGAATATTCACCACAGACCCACATGTAATTTTAGTGGGAGAGAGTGGGAATCCATTGGTCAGCAAAATAATATAACTCAGGTTTAGGACTGAGTTATGTGTTGAGAAAGAGCTTTGTATAATAGTATAAAAAACTCCCTGTATGCAAGATAGTTATAAGAGGTTTCTGTGTTTGCTATTTCTATTTTCAGTACTAGCATAGTACAAGAATACTGCTAAGCATAAATTGACCAAATCTGCAATTTATTAATAAAGTCTAAGTATCACTGGTCTGAGTTAAAAGTAATTCTTAACTACATCTGCTTTTTCTGGAGGTTAACCCAGTTTGTTAAGACATCATCATTTCTGTAATTTATCTGTATATGTTCTTATGTATATCTGTCCATCTTATCTATCCCTATCCTGACACGAGACTATTTTTTAATACTTTAGCTAAGATCAATCACATTTAAAAGAAAGTGAATGTTTCTGAGACTTTGGTCTTGTAACTAGCCAGCTGGGTACAGGAGAGAGAAACCAGTTGTACACCCACCAAGGGAAAGAGTGTTGCACGAGTTCCAGTTAGCAGACACCACCCAATCCATGCCAGTGCAACTTACCATAAATGCCCTTATTAAATGACAGAACTCAGCTGCAATTGCTTTGTAGTAGATACCAGAGGGTCCAAATAAAGATACAGCTTTATAAGAGTCAAGCCTTTGCAGGTTACAGAGTCACAGATTTCATAGTCTTTGGAGTATGTCATCTGCTCTTTCTTGTGGTTGATGACTCCATTTCCTTTCTTTTCTCCTTAATCAGTCCACTTATGATGCATTGCTGAGGTCCAAAAACAATCCAAAACTCTTTATTGAGAAGAGATTATAGTAGCTATACTACAGATTGCCACATTACCTTCCTTCTGCTTTCAATGCTATACTTGTTAGAGGAAAGATTAGTAAATCACCATGTAATTCATATTAAGCAACTGCAGTATCTCCAGTGTTAATATATGAGGAGAATTCTTTGAGCTTGGTTGAATTCAGACAAAGAGTGACTAACATCTCAAATATAACAAAAATCATAGCAGAAAGGTTAGGTCTTACCATAGTGATAGAAGGCTCTCATTATGAACCAGAAATACACTAGACTGGTACAACTTCAGAAAAGATAATCACTGGCTTGAAAAGGTTGTCAGTAAGGCAACTTTAAACATAAGACTAGATAAAAGTATATCTTGATCCATATCACAACTGGGATTAAAAACCCTGGAGACATCCAAAAGGAATCAATAAGGGTATGAGATTTTAATAGTTCTTAAAGGTCCTTAGTCCTATAATACTCTACCGACTTAAACTAGTTTAAAATGCATAACATAGAATGATAGAATCATGGAATGTTTTGAGTTGGAAGGGTCCTCTAAACGTCATCTAATCCAACCTCCCCACAACGATCAGCAGCATCTTCAACCAGTTCACGTTCCTCAGAGTCCTGTTAACCATGACCTTGAAATCTTCTGCTTCTCTGGGCAGCGTTTTTGAGTGTTTCACCATCCTCACTGTAAAAAGTATCTTCCTTATATCTGGTCTAAATCTCCCCTCTTGTTGTATAAAACCATTACTTCCTGCCCTATCACAGCAGGCCCTGCTAAAATGTTTGTCCCTATCTTTCTTATAAGTCCCCTTTAAGTACTGAGAACCCTCAGGAAGATCTCCCTGTATTGTCTCTTCTGAAATATAGATTTAGAATACTCCTGTTTTGATTGGCTAAAATTCATTTGCCATACTTACCAAAAGCCATAAAAAATAGAAATGCAAATGCAAACAAAGTCAGGATTTTTCATGTTCATAATTTAGGTTGTTTCACAGGTATGACTTGTGCTAAAGAACATTACTAAACTTTATATTTCACTTAAGTGATCAAGAAGAATGTGTGAGCTAACAGTGTGGTCTTAGGCAAATAATTGATTACAGTTAGTAAGTGTATCCTTCATCACAGAAATACTACTTATTTGCTGCAAATGTCTTGACCAGTTATCCCTCAAGACCTTCGGAAGAGGGTTGGATTAGACACTGTACTGTTATAGTTCATAAAATCATAGAATGGTTAAAGTTGGAAAGGACCCTAAGATCATCTAGTTCCAACCCCCCTGCCATGGGAAGGAGCACCTCACACTAGACCATGTTACCTAAGGCTCTATCCAATTTTTTATCAAACTCATGGGAACTGCTGTGATATTCATACTAATAATGATTATTACCAATCACAGGTTGTCAGCAATAGTTAAAGGGATAGCAGAATATGTCAAGCTGTCAGCTGAAATATCTGTTTTAGCTACTTGTTTAGTGTATGAAACAGTCAATCTAGTGATTGGGTGCAAATGGCAGAGATCACAAGGTTAAGTGAAACTGGAAATCTGAGTTGCATGTCATAATTCCAATCTAAAAATGAGAAGCTCTTAATTTTCTCTCACATGGCTTTTCTTTAAATATTTCTATAGCAAGTTAACCTTTCTTGTGTTTTCTCTGATTTTATTCAACGTGCCATACCATGCTGCAGGGTGTCTGACACTTATTCCCATACGTACATATAAGCAGTAGGCCGCAGAATATAAACTGCAGGTAATTGAAATAAGAAAGTCTTATATCTTCATCTTTTTGGTTCAAATTAGTCAATGAAGTGTGCAGTGTGCATGGTGTAAATAACGGCAGAATTAGAAGCCCTTAATATCCAATTACATTATGTGAAGTTGTATATGAATAAAACATAACAATGTGACATAATTTGCTGTAGATATTAATTGCTCTCAACTGGATGTTCAACTCTGCAATTTTTGAAGGGTTGATTAATTAAAGCAAGTTAGATCATACAGCTCAGACACTACTGAATTTAGATTGCTCAATGTACGATTTGGTCTTATCCATCAGTGCCATTGCAAGTCCTCTGCTAGAACTGAGAAATAATTTTCATTCAAAGTAATTAATTTCTTACAACTTGCAAACTAAAAGCCATTTACAAACTGCACATAATAGTCAAGGTTGGATACAAACTTTTGCTTGGGGGGTCCAGGAAAAATGGCAGTCAGAACTATAAAACTTCAATGTGCTTTATATTTTTCAGCATCTATTCCCTTCCAAGATCTACCATCAATCTGAAGTACAGAGGCATGCTGAAAAGGCTTTCAATGGTTCTGTTTAATCTGGCTGGGGGTTTTGTTGGAGGTTTTTTTGTTTGGTTTGTTTTTCTGGGGTTTTCTTTGTTTGTTTTTATTTTATGACAGCAAATTCCTAGTCCTGCTGTTGAATTTAATGTCAATATATTATTTTTACTTTTTTTTTTTTCAGTTAGGGAAATATAGAGCAAGGACACCTATTTCTGTGTTGTAGTTTGCAGAGCATCTTTATACTTTCCTTTTGCTTTCTCATTTTCCATCACTGACGCTACTTTTCTAAACAACAAAACTCAGCATGGTTTGCACATATTTTGGTAGGATTTCACTGCTAAAGGTTAAGGAGCTTAGGGCCGACTGACCCATGTTCTCTTCATATAGAACCCTGTTTCACTTCAGCCTTCAAAGCTCTCGTTTGAATATTTGGTACTACCACCAGTTTGGAAAACTGAAATATGAATTAAAAATCATGGCTTTAGATGGAACATTTTAAATCTGACTTAGCAAAGTTGAATTCCCCAAGCTACATTTAAACACATACATGGAAATCTCTTGATTTTTTAAGAAATGTGAGCAGTTATAAATCCTTTCAAAAGTTAAGCTACAAAAATCTCAGATATTTCTCTTAAAATTGGACTGCTTAATATGTATTTAGAGATTATATAGTCTTACCTGTAAAGTCAGCCCTTTCCTTTTGATTAGCATTTCTTTCTAGCTGTGCTTCTTTATTTCATCAATTTTTGAAATAACTATCCTTAGAGGTATTACTTTCAGCTATAGAAAATATTTAAATATATAAAAGTGTGACCTATTTTCACACATTTCTTATGTTTCTGAATTAACAAACAAAATGGATATTTTCTAAACGTTAATCTAAATCAAGACTCTCAAACAGTTGGTTAATTCAACTAAAATACACTCAAAGTTTAATAATTTTTCAGCAAACTCGATGCTGTTCAATGATTTGGAAGAGAAATTGACAGAATGCACCCATAGTTAAAACTTCTTCAAACATTTTTAAGAATGAGGTAAAGTAACAATTGTAAGAACTAGAGCTTGAGTTATCCAGAACTTTATGTTGTAGACATCTTTGACCTAAGATGTCACAAGAGTGAAAATTTGTTTATTAAGATTTACGCAAATTTTCCAGGTATGTGTTCCAAGGTAAATTTTGTTGAGTAAATAACAGCTGGTAAAAATGTATTTTAAAATGTATTATATAATCTGAAATATTACATCTGGTTAAATATTACATCTGGTTAAATATTACATCTGGTTATGATTTTACTTAGTAAGGTGGTATAAAAGTTGCAGAAAAATTATCCAAAGAATTGGACATTCCTAGGGAAGTAGGCTTTATCTTTGAAGCAGAGGACCAGATTTTATAGGATCACTGTACTGATAATTAGGCTAGTGTTGGAAACCTCATATAATTTCCATGACCACTCTCAACAGCTGCATACATGCATCGTAAGTGGATATTAAAGGCTTTTCTGCCCATTGTCAAATGTTAATCCAACTGGGAGAGACTAGTGATAGAGAATATGTTTTCAGTCTTCTGGAGATGCAATGCTGTGTCACCAGTGAGAATAGATGAAATGTAGCATTCTGTGGACATGATTTTAACTGAAGATACTTCAATAGTTAATTATTTCTAATTTTGGACAGCTGTGTTCTCTTTGCAAAGAACTCTAAGGTGAACTAATACAACTCTTGGTTCAAACTAATAGCAATCACTTTTCTTTTCCAATAGCAGTATCTGTCTAGAATACAGAATAATTTTCCCTCCTGAAATAAATTCCATTTAAAAAAATTTAGCATTTGAGAATGCAGAAATGGTCCTTTATATAGCTTTAAAAATTTGAAACAGTATTATGAGTGGGTTTTTTTTTTTATTACTTTTCATATCCACAGTTTGGACAGCATAGAGAAGAGAAGACGTCTGCCTTTAATAGGCAACAAGTGGCTGAAAAATCCCTAATTTTATTTGGAAGTCTCAAAGTCAGATTCATGTTCAGTATCCTTGAAGTGACATTGAGGAACTTAGACTACTGTATCCAAATAAAACCCTTTGGAGTTAAACTTTTCCATAAAATAAAAAAAAAATCACTCTCCAGCACATATCCTTCACTTTATGTAGTTGAGCAGTACTGAATCAGAATTAATTGTCTTTGAAATGCATACGCTTTACATCTTGAAGGCTAATTATTATCACTTGAAGAAACGTCTGCTATATAATGAATAAATTCAAGATAGAATGAGAGAATCTTTCTTGTTCATGTACTCTGATTGTAATTTGGAAGTCTAACATTAATCTATGAAAAGACACAAATCTTAGACAAATAATGGAGAATTAGCTATGACTCAATTACTAACTTGTTATGTCACCTTGATAAAGTTAGAGAAACACATTATATCCCTACTATGTTAAAAAAACACTATTTACTTACAAACTCTATGTTTTCATTCAATCTTTTCTTCTAAAACTAAAGTGCTTTTATGATAAAAGACATCCTCAAGATAACTTTGAAATACTGTGGATAGCTGCACTCTATCGTCATGAGCTAGTTGATGTCTGTGCTTTTCTGCAACATTGGAGATGCATTTGCCTGAGTTAGCTTTCCAAACACCCAGCTCCTACACAATAGACAGACACCACCAATCACATGCAGCAGTGTGAACTGGAGCCCAAAACTGATACAGGCACTTACTTTTGTCCCCGCATTTTAGTGGAAGATATTGTCACCTAAATATATTAGACAGGCTCTCCCCTTGAGCTTAGATTTCTTGTATGAACAATGTGGAAGTCATATTGTTAAGCATCAATTTGCAGCTCTCGTAATGTTTGCTGGCACTGCATATTAATCTTCACCACTTGTTTACACACACTAATCTTCACTGTTGTCTATTTCCAAGTTTTATCTGAACACCATGAGAGAGGCAGAAGCAGCAAACAGTTTGCGAAGTCATGATCCAAAACCTCCTAGCCCTGGCAGAAGTCTGAACAGCAGAAATAATAGTGGTGGAGCTCTGCTCCAGTGCATCCTGGGACTGCCAAGACCTTGCTCCAGGAAAACCCCTGCAGCTTGGTCAGCCAAAGGCATAGCGTATGACAGCTTGTCCCTATGAATGACATTGAGAGCCTGCTGCCAACTTCAAAGATGACATAGCTACTCAGGAAAAAACTTTGGGTAATTTCTCCCATGCTTGCAGCATACCTGAAGTTTTTATGTTCTCTGGTTTATGGGATGTCATTCACAAACAGTAGGGCTACCATCCATGGTGGGAATACTGAAGTTCTGTGCATGTGAAGGGAGGCTGCATGAACAGTAGCTCAGGTGTAAGCAAACAACTCACATTGCAGGGCAGAGGCTAAAGAAAACTTTACATTAGCTTAATCTGATGTGGAAAAAAGGTACCAGAAAATAGTCCCAATATTATTTGTGCTACTTCTTGCTAATGGAGAGTTCCTTTAAACAACCGGTGAAGGTAAGGCTAGTGAATGAATACAGTTGGGAACAAATGTAGCTCTAGTGCTCAAGGGTTTGGTATGGGGAATGCTGTGTGCTGACACAGACATGCACACTCACACTGAGTAGTGTAGAAGATCTTTCACATCTGTACAGTTAGATTTAATCACAGCACATTGCTGGTGTGAGAGAATATAGGAAAAAGCTCAGGCTTATGAAGAACCAGAAACTACCTTGTTATTCGTCGCTGAAGTATGGCAACATTCAACAGAATAATAATATGTATCTTCAGCCTATGAAGTACTGCAAGAAAATCCTGTTGTGAGTGCAGCAGAGAAATAAAGCATAATGTATATGGCAACTCAGGAAGAGACAGATTACGGGAAGACAATACTGCATGAGTAACTAATGGGTTATCTATTATGATAATGCAGCAGCTTCAGCAGAGGAATAATTAGATATAGATAAGCACAAGGAAGCCTGTACCGCAAATAAATTGATATATTAAACAAATGTTTCCCTATGTTTGTCAGATTTTCATTTAGAAGCCAACAGACAGAGAAATAAGCAGTTTCTTGAAGTGTAGCATTTTCGACCTCAGTGAATACACATATTGTATAACAAAACTTGTAAAAAAAGTCAGCTTTTTGAAACACGGATTTTCCCCACTTTGGTCACTTAGTCCACTATTTCTTTTAAATAAATTATTTTGTGAATGTATTATTCTTTCAAAAGTCAATAGATGAAGTATTAACTATTAACTTTTCTGGCTTTTACTGGGGTTTTGTTTTTTTGTTGGCTTGTTTCAATATTGTATTTATTGACCCATATATTGCTTGTACGCTTGTTTTATTGAAATACTAAAAAATGCTTGCTTTAGCTGCAGTTTCTCTTTCTCTAAGGTTCAGACATTAAATTGAAAAAAAATCAAATAAAATTATATCTCTTTTATACAGCCAGTGTAGGTGGATGGCAGGCCAGCATAATAATTCCCAAAGGGGAAGGGAGCCCTTATAAGCTCTCTAAATAGAATACTTTTCTGCAAGAGACTCAGATTCAGCTTTGTTACTTCTATTGAATAGGAGTTTACTCAGTGAGTCATCCTAGTTAATCAATGCCATTCTGCTCACAGAATAGTATTAATCAGCAAGACTAACTGGATCACAACATGGCCTAAACTTGGCAACACTGACATTGAAAAACAAAGATGATAACTAAATGGTTGCTTTTATAAATGTGATTGTGCTAACCAGTCTCATGTCATGACAGCTTCTAATTGTGTTACTTTGGGAATTTATTTTGATTAGTAGCTTAAAGCAGTAAGAATTATTTATTTGCTTGCTGTTCTATCGGGAATTTATTTTGATTAGTAGCTTAAAGCAGTAAGAATTATTTATTTGCTTGCTGTTCTATCTGCTATGCAAAAAGATTTTAGAGTATCTTATAATGACTTAGACTTCGCAACTGTTGTTATCTAAAACAATTATTCAAACTAAACCAGCTAGCAGTCATGCCTTCCTTCTTCATTCTACAATGCTCCTCAGCTTTAGGAGAATGAGATTTCTAGAGATGTTAATGATTCTAGCAGACCCTCTTGAATCATGCCTTTTTTTCAGATACGGCTTCAATTAAAGAAGAGATTGCCCCTTTAAAAGTGTCAACACTTTCATGAAATTTAAGAAGGAAATTGATATATTTATAGACATTAGCCTACTGAAGCCAAATATACCCACTTGGAGTTAAACTTTTCTATAAAATAAAAAATTCACTTTGCAGCACATATCCTTCACCTTATGTAGGTGAGTAGTATTGAATCAAAATTAATTGTCTTTGAAATACATATTTATGGACATATTCATATATATCAAGTGAATAGCGCACCCAATTAATTTCTGCGTGTACCTAAATCATGGCCTTGTGGATTATTGTTCTCAGGGAGCTGAGGCTGTGGTCAGACACACTGCTCCATTGAAAGTCTGCCAATTTAAAAAGCTAAGATTCCCTTTCCACCCATAAGGGTTTAACACTGACTCCCTCACAGAGGTTACCTTCCTCTCAGCTATTGTGGAATAACTGTCCGTGTAATTATGCCATAAATCCAGTCCCATCAAAATAATGAGGGTTAGGAAGCCCTACCATTATAAGTGTATAAGATAGCTGCGATTACTCTGACGGAACTAGGTTAGGTGCTACTCATGCAGTTTCATTGGCAGATCCGAGACCTGGGTAATCATGGGCAGGCAATAGGCAGTTGTTTGTTCCAGCTCAAATATAACCAGAACAGAATTTCTGATGATGGCTTTATTTTCTTTTTGCTTTCTCATTTTAAAACTGCAAGTATCTAATTACTTCAGAAAGCTGCTGTTAAGATTCAACTAATGTCAACAAAGGGATCTGAGAACTTTAAATGAACTTACAAAAAGTTACAGGAATAACATTAATGTCAAATAGCTGTGAGTCAGACCAGCAAGAGTCTGCTTGCGAAAAAGCACAATGCCAGCCCTATGGCTTCAGGAGAAATATTGACATGTGTTTTGAAAGAACAACATCAAAGTGTCAGGGCTTTGCATGTCCCAGCTGGGACATGGCAAGTCAGAAATTAAAGACATTTTAGTCATCATAACTGTTATCAACTGCAATAATAATTCATAAGCTTTGAAACCTTACCATTATGTAGATTTTAGCCTAGCTTCCCAGGAAATTTAGGTTCACACAGTCATGCCTTTGATCAATATTTATATTTATATAGATCTTTTTTTCCTCCCTTAACTTTGAGATCTTGGCCAATATCAGGCAGGAGTAGAGATCTCTGAGGAAATTAAATGTTTCATAAAAAGACCTAGCCAGATAAAGGAAAGAAACTCTATACATATATGACTAAAGCGCTTTTCAGTTATCAAACCTGAGAAATTATCATGACCCTATCAAATTTACAGAACTAATCAGAGAAGTAGCAGCAGCTTGCGATTAATCCTGAAGAGATGAATTCAAGACGTGATGAGAACCAGGAGTACACACGTTATTTGGCACCAGGTATTTTACGCTGCAGCAATGAGCTGCAAATGTTCCAGCTGCAGGAAAAGATTCAGCTGAGTATTTGGGAAGACATATCCCACTTCATTATTTCTTCTTTTAATTTTGATATAAGAAACCAATCACCATGTTGGTGTAAGATCTGAGAGCACTTCAATAGTGGCACCTGCAGATTAAGACTCTTTCTACCTAAACCATATTTTTGGTGTTCTTCTGAGCCATGCAGTACATCACTCTTCTGCTCTGCTTTACAAACTCACTGAGTGTTTGCTGAAGTAGAGCCACTAGGGATAATACCTTCTCTCCACCTGTGAGGAGAGTAATCATTGCAGACATATTAATATGTCTATAGCAGTCTTCTCATGCAGGTCCCTTCATTTCACCAGGCTTGAGTGACTCCTGAAGACTAAAAGAGTTAGCAGAAGAATCAGAGGAGCAGCAACCTGCAATTAATCTGCAAGTGCTGGAGCAGCCAGTGACATTGCTGCAAGTCAAGCCAAGGCATGATGAGAACCAGCTGGAGAGCTAGAGTTTTTCCTATGGAAAATTTCCCTATGATTCTTTTCTGGGGTATTGTTTTTTGTTTTATGTTTGTTTGGTTTTTGATTGTCAGTTTGTTTGTTGGGGATTTTTTTGTGGGAAAGGTGTTCGTGTTTTATTTTTTATGTAATTTTTGTGACATTCGGCTGTATAAATGAATTACAAAAATACAAGCAATAGCATAGCTATTTTTAGGTGAAAATGCATCTCTAAGTATTAATTTAGGAGAGTGGGGAGAGGGAAATTAATATTCTCTTTAAATTTTTGTCTAATTTCCCTACTTTGCAGAAGTTATTCATGAAAAGATAATAGCAGGTATTTGCTTTCCTAGAAAACAGTTTTCTTCTCTGTTTCATCAAACCATCATTTTTGTTACAGAAAGCAATTGTAATGGCTTTCCAAGCAGTTGAGACATATGTTATTAGGTAGTTGTCCAAAACAGGAACTAATCTGTAAATGTTTACCTCTCTTTTCCTTTCAAACACAATGCTGAGTCCTGTTTATACACCTTGATAGTACAAAGTATTAACACAGGCAATTTTTATTAAGAAGTTGTGAAAAACTGCGTGGGATTTCTTTGGCAACATTGCTTAGTCCAAATGTGGATACCCTGATAGAAAGAGTGGTAACTGTGGAAAACTGCAGGAACACTGACAAATGAAACTTGTCACAATGCCCAAGAATTAGCACTTGTTAACAGTGAAAGAACATGATGTCTATCACTGCGTTCAACAACAAGGCTTACAAATGAATAGATTAATCATTGCTCATTTAAAAGGATTATTAAGGGTTTAATGAAATTGTCGGAACAGTGGGATACCCAGACTAGCAGAGCCAATGATATTTCACACTCTGTATTGAAGGCACCATTATAAATGTCATTTAAAATATGAGTTTGGCTATAGACAATTATTGGCACAGTTATTTGGGTTTTTCTAATTGAAGATCATAGCACACAGCTTCTTGCTTTGATGACTGTTTCAGGGTTATAGCTAGGAAGCAGGACATCTCATACTTCAGCATGCTGACTTCTGGATATTAAATACATGAAATCCTTCTCAGTCAGGAACAAACATTAAAAACACGGGTTTGGTGATCTAGAGTGAAATAAAGGCTCTTATATTTTCAGCAGGATGCAGCAGCTGCTGTGTTACATCTAAGTGGATTCTAGACCCCTCCTGCTCAAGACCTAACCTCACCCTGGGCCCAAAGGAAAGCCCAGAACCATTTTCTTCCCCAACAGCTAAACAATAAGGTGTTTGCAGCTTTAAACAGGGATCCAACAGGAAAACATGGATGTTTGAAATCCTGTTTTCTTCTAGGATTTTGGAGCCTAAAAAAACCAATGAAAAGAACCGTCATCCCTTGGGATTTGGCATTCAAAACCACACTGAAAGAGAGATACAGTATCTTTACTAAAACAGTGCAGACCTGAATATTGTTTTAAAATGATAGTGTAGTAGAAGTGATGTCCCCTTTTATATAGCAGACACTTACGAAATAAAAGTTCTCACATGTCCCACCTATTAGAAGCCAATCTTAGAGCTAATCTACATGGGGCCAGGTGCTCTTCTCCCTTCCTGTTGAATCTGGTGATAAAACCTTCCAAGTAAGTGACAGGGAAAAAAAGAGGGAGTGAGCATCGCTCTCAAGCATTAGTATGTACAGTATCAGGGAATGTTGAAGGAAGGAAGGAACATTGTTCTACTGCCAACTCCTCCAGTGTTTTAATCAGAGCCAATCTAATATAAAGATAAGGCAGCAGCCTGTTGGTCTGAGAACTGTGAAGATATATTCTGGGAGAAAGCCTTTTTTTCAGCTTTTGTATTTCAGTTTTCTGAATATGGATGCATATAAGGAAGAATACATTTGCCTTTACAGTTACCATTTTGTTCCCTGAAGGGCATTTTTTGGCAGCTTCAGGAGTGGTTTCTAGACTGCTCCCTGATGTCTTCACTACAGCAGAAATTAATGTGCGTTCTTCTTTCACTGCAGTGGATGGTTTAACTCATCTGGAAAGTGTCCATCTCTCTGTGCAGAATAACTCTTTTATCTGTTACACTGAATATCTTGCTCTATACATCTGGTGGAGGAGCTTGAAAGGGTCACTCTGGAAAGGGCAATTAATTTTAAACCTGCAAAATTACCTAAATTCAAGTCAGCTGTATGCCTGACATTGTCCTGAAGGTAATTCTTTTCTATTAAGATTCTGTTTTTGCTTGATATGTATACAAGTTGGTATAAGTAAACAGTAACATGCCAAAATGATTAGTAAAATCCCAGTTTCATAAAATATACAACAGAATGAGACAAAGAAGAATTCAGATAAGATAAACGAAGTTTAGGACAGCAGCTGACTATTTGGAATGATCTTGCACTAAATGACATGTGCTAACAGCAGTTCTTGCAAAAGACAGCTAAATATATTTAATGGTCTTTTTTACTGTTATTTATAAAGTACACTTTATAAAGTGTCATTTTTACATGGAAATCTATTTTAAAATTGCTCAGAAGCAGGGAGATGTGGAGTTATTTTTTTTTATACACACACTTCCACACTCTCACACTAGAATAATAAGTTCTTAGAGCACCTTAATGAAGAGTTTCTTTAACACTGAGACAAAAGAAAAGGAAAAGAAAATAACATGAATATTTCAGTACCTAAACAAGGATAATATGACTTGTCAGGTCAAGTTTGAGAAAGATGACTCTTAAATAACCACTGTAGGAAACATTTAGGAGCTAACTGTAGAGGAGTACTGAGTTAAACTGCATTTATCAACTTATTTTCCACAGTTCCTTTATTCCTTATAAAAATCATTCCCTATATAAGGATGCTTATGTTGCACCTGCTGTGTGGAATCTGTATTCAAAGATGAATGTATGCAGCTGTATGTTTGTGTGCTCACACTGAGGTCTATAAAGAAAACTAAAAGCAAATAGATTCATTTGGGATTCAAGATTGAAAAAAGTAGAGAATTATATAAAAGGAGCATGAAAATTAGCACTAACACTAAAAATATTGCAACAAATCTTATTTATAATTTTTATTCCCATCTTTAATAATAATTCAAAATGACTACTGAAAGCCAGCAGAATGCTCTCATAAACGATGCAAAATTACACGGCAAAAAAAAGGGATTGCACAAATTTTCTTGCTCAATAGATACTTTTTGTGGACAGAATATTTGCATTTTATACACTTACATGGTGTTTGGCCACGTGTATACACCCTGCTGCAAAAGACATGTATTGTAGCAGTTCATGTTTATCAATATACAAATTCATACAAAATTGAACAAAGCATGCTACTTAGCATTCCTATACAAATTACATTAACACTTGCTCATTATTATTTAGAACATGTTGCAGTCAGACATAACAACTATAGGGAGGAGACAGAGTCACTGACAGGTACATGAAGAAAAATATTTTTGGCAGTCTTTTTCAAGTCTGTGTTACAGCTTCACAGCAGCAGATGAGATCACAATGTGCTAATGTCTGTACCAACCGATGATTTCCCATCTTACTCCCCTCCTCCTAGCACCTGACCTACTTTACATCTCTTTATCCTGATGGGCTGTATAAAGCACCTGAAATCCTTCAAACTGTGGAGGTCTGGTAATGCTCCAGATACAAATCCTCAGTTATTACTGTCCGTCACATATATGCTAGAAACATCCCAATGGCCATTCACAGGCATAAATTATCATTCTGTGTCAGGCAACAGTTTTAGTCCCAGAAGCACTGTACTGCTAAGGGAGTTCCTGCTGTCCTGTTCCATTAGATGCAGATGAGAGTTTCAGTAAAGACTTAAGTAACTCTCTCCTCCCCTCTGCTTAGTATTTTCTGAGCTGCTACTGCCCGCTAAGAGATATTATTATTGTACAGAGGAAAGCTATACAATTCCTCCCATAAACTAGTGGTATAAAAGGCTTTTTAAAAAAAATGTAGACATAAGCCACATTATTCTTAACTAGCTCATTTTAATTGTCAAGGAGTTTGTCTAAAGGAATACGTACGTAATCTTTGCCTCTTATTAGTACAAAATAGAAAATGTAAATTGAGAGAAAAAAATAAAAATGAGAAAAACTTTGGAAATTATGTCTGCTTTTTAGGAAGCCAAGTGCGTCAGATGATATAATTGTGTGATTATAAACAAATATCTTCACAGAAGTTGTGAAACAGTTAAAAAATTGCACACAATATGCATTCACCAAAACAAACACAAAAAAATTAAAAACCAGTCAAATGAATAGTTATTATCTGCATTATGTTCCCACTGCTCTTTTACCCATGGGCGTTGTACCATTATTGCAGTTATTGTATATCACAAATTACAGACCAGGTCCAATATTCGCTACCTTGTCTAGGAAAGTGCCAAGTTTCCTTCCATCAACATTCAGGACACTACCTTTGTGAGGACAACCACAGAAATCAACGCATGCAATAAACAATGTGGAAAAACTGCAGAGAATTATAGTGTAAAATTTGCTACTTCCAAGGCGTTATAAAATACAAGCCTGCACTTATATATTATGTAGTTTTAGGTTCCTAAGTGTGAAGAGCCCATAACACTGGGAGGCACACCTAAGGGTACATTTACAGGTGCTCATGGCAGACATGCTTGAGCTCACTTTACACTCCAAAGCTACATGATCAAGAAAGCAAACTACCAAGGTAGAGCTGATATACTCTGCTGGAAATCTTCCCTTCAGAGCTGTACCCACCCAGTCACACTCTTTTGTTCTTCTTTGGAGTGGTGGTGAGAAGTCATGAAGTCTGGAAGGACTCTGTGCCCTGGGAGCAGTGAGGAAGTGAACTGGGTCCCAGAGAAGGGAAAGGAAAGCAAGGCAAGGCAGGCTTTGGTTTTCAAGCAGAAAACTATTTTATCTTATCAGTAAAAAAACTTGGGCAAATTCAGAGGAAAAAGGCTATTTTCTTCAAAGCCTTTAAGTATCAAAATTTATGGTTTCATCCAGCAGAGGTCATTTGGCAGTGTGTCTACAAGAATGATGCAAAGGACTATTGTGATGCAGAGTGTGTTTTCCTGTGAAGCAGCAGTCCGAGATTTCTTTCACGTCCGTCTTGCACACAGAGAGAGAGTGAGGAAAGAGGCACTACACAGCAATAGATAGGTGGCACTAGAAACCTGTTCCAGAGCTAGGATTACCCTGTATTTTTGCCCTTTACCTCTTCATATGCAGCAGATTTAATAAGAAATCTATGTAGTACATTACTATACTCCAAATCAGTAAAGAACTCTATATTTTGGTGGTGTGTTCAGTCTAAAAATTATTGGAAGATAAAGAGAGTGGGGGTTTGCCTTCCCTAGAAATTATAAGAACAATTTCTTTCTATTCTTTGCTACTATTGCCACAAACTACAATGTTAAGAAATACCTATACTGGATAGTGGAATGTAAACAAGAAATATTCCCTTTCTGAAAGTAATGGTTGCCATTAAACCTAAAACCCCAGAGCAGTGTGAATGTCTAGGGCAATTATGTAATATGATCACTATATCTCTCCCAGTGCCTAAGGAATGATTTTCATCTGCTCGAACAAGCCCTGATTTTTTCCAGTATCTGCCACATTAATATGTTTTGGACAACTTCATACTTAGTGACCAAGCCTGTGACTTGTAATTTATGTCTCTTTACTACCTGTAAGTGGGATTCAACTGTCTCAAGGTAGGTGCACATATCTATTTATAAGTGACTAAGTATTACACAGATTTATCTTGCCAGTCCACTCCTCCTCCATGCCCAAAGCTCATTTAATGTTTAAATCCGTCTGTAGAACGGAGATGTAAGGTTTTATGTATTGCTTATTGTGAGGGTTTTGCTTCTAAAGTGCAGCATGCTGAATATACAGAGGTCACATAGCTATCAAGGAAAAGTCATTAAAAGGAATATGGTGATTTGAATTTCTGCCACTAAGTTTCACACTCAGCAAAGATTATTTTAACATTCACAGGCAACTGCATATTTAGGACATTTCTGCTGTCCAGCTGTGATTTGATGAATTTCTCAGGCTCTGTAAGGGATGATTGTTTTGCTGGAGTTTGGCCTCTTTTTCCTAAAATTTCACACAAAAAAAACCCCAAACAACTCATGTCTGATTAGAGTATATATGCAAGCGAAAAACTAAAATAGTCCTTTCATTCCCTACATACATATGGAATAAGTAGGCTCAGATCCTTCTTTCACATGACACGTAATTAACAATTGTTAACAAAATACTAGAAAGGCAGGGTGCAGGAATTTGGCTTCTGAAGCCAATGGCATTTTTGTCATTAGATCCTAAAAGGCACAGTTTTCTTTGCTACTCTACTGAATGTTGAGTGTCTTCTTGAACATAGTGATGTAATTCCGCACCATATTATAGTGTAGGGTTTGGAGCAGAGGCCCACCTATACAGCTCACTTGTTCCTATGAGTCAGAATGAATCAACAGGAAGAAAGACTGAGCTGTCTTTGACTTTCAAGTCATTATGCTTACCTCCAGGACATGTGCATGTGACTGAGGGAATGACAACTATTCCAACTTATGCTCCCTGAGTTTAACTTCTTTTCAGATTTCAGTCTGTGATTAGTAGCTTCTGTGTTGTGTTTCAAGTCCACCTTTCTGAAGGCAAGTTTTGTGAATTTTTCTGGAATTTCCTTGCTGTACATCAAATTTGGTGAGGAATTTCCTCATTGAGAAGCAAAAGCTGAAGATATTGGTGTTCCAAAATTAGCTTACATCAAAGGTGTAAAGCCCTCAAGCACAGTCATAAACTAGGTGGAAAATCCTTCTGAAGAAGAGGAATAGGTTTTCTGAGATACTTGATTTGAGTTCATGCTTATGGAGCTTCACAATGCCTAATGTAGAGTGAAAAATCCAGACATATATCAGCTATTTACTCTTGCACTAAGCTTTGCTTTCTGTGGGGATGTAGTCCTGGCATTTTCAGTGTTCAAGTAGGAATACTTCCAACTTTTGTTACACAACCCTAACTGTTAGGGTAGCAGGATACCCTATTTGATCAGTGCACCCATGCAACAGGCAGCCATGATGACTTGCTGCTCTGGAATTTGTAAAAGAAGAATTATGGAAGCAGGTCGTCTACCTCTGGTGCTCATGCACTGAATAATAATAGTTGCAATCCAAAATTAGCTCCTTATTTTATGCCACATTTAACAGCCTAATGTTGAAAAATAAATCGGTCCATGACACTTCTCCTTTTACTTACAACACCCCCTACCCCAAACCAAACCAAACCAAACCAAACCAAACCAAAAAAAAAAAAAAACAAACAAAAAAAGAAACACGCAAACACAGCAGTAGGAAAAAAAAAAAAAAAACACAAAAAAAAACCAAAAAAACAAACCACCACAAAATAAACCAACCAACCAAAAAAAAAACCCAAAAACCCACAACCAAAAAAAACCCACCAAAACCACAAAAAACCCACCTTGGTCTCTGTTGTTTTTTTTGTAAAAAAAGTCGTTCTGTCTGGCTTTTGTCCCAAGGTTTTACCATTTGAAAGCTGGCAGATAGCAAATAGGACTACCCTAAATGTTGAATTAATTTTTTATGTATATGAAAGATCATGCCAGGTCCGAAAATGAGCTGTTGAGCAAGTATTATTATTTTCGACATTCTGTTGGTCGTGGGTAACAGTTTGTTAATAAACAAACATAACAGCCAAATTTACTTAAGTCAGCTGTTTTATCAACCATCTTTTAGGGAAGAAAAAAACAAAAGAAAAATACAATCCAAAACCTTTACATAAGAGCAATAGTTTATTAAAACTGGAGGGAAAAACATAGTGTTACAAATAGGGTATCTAAAAGAAAATTAGGTACTACCTTCTGTAGTGATGCAGCACTCAGGTGTAATAAAATTGATGAGCCCATATAATAAAATTTATGGAACTAACCTGAATTCAATTTATTTGAATATACTCAGTTATGTTTTTGTTTATTCCCATAGCAGATGTTTAATTTACAAACCAGGCAGCGACTACAGCTCTTCCAAACAAATAAGAACAGATTAGTCAAATGTTCGCATCAGTTTTTATGTTTATCATTAGTTTTATGATGCATCATGAATATTCAGTGTTAAGAAAAAACTATCATTATCATACCTGGAAAACCTTAAAATGATGTTTTTCATTTCCAAATGATGCTTCATCCTGTTTGAAAAGCTGCTAATGTGTGTTACTACGAGCTGTGCTGATATGTTAATAGGGATTGTACAAATATCTTCCTGATGTTTCACACAGATTAGCTTTGCATTCACAATATTTTAGTATGGATGTGCCCAACTTTGTTATATTTTTCTTACATAAATAAAGGAACTTTGGTTTCCCTTTCAGAGAGAATTCTTTTCAACGAGACAAAGCAAAACTACTGAAAAAAATACTTTTTCCTCTCCCAAAACAAATAAATACCTAGATATTTGTCTTGGAGTTTCAGGCATAATCATGTCATAAGAAAACCCTAGTGTCTATCTATCATGGAAGGTGTGTGTGTACATGTACACGTGTGCATAAGCACACGTGTCCTAAAAAGAGAAAGTGTCTCTTTTCTCATCTTCTTTAAATGAATTACAGTCTGATGAGTTTTACATTAGAAGAACAGCAAACAAGCCTCTGTTTCCTCTCCAAATTCCTATAAATACATATTATTAGATTCAACTATTTTGACAATGTATCATTTTCATTAATTGCCAAGCAAAAAGAAGGTTTTAGGGTTAGATCAATTTACTAAGATGAATTCTTGTGGGAATATTCTCAGTAGGAATATGCTTTGCAACACAAGATATGTGAAATGTTGTAAAAGATTTCAGTGGAAAACAAGCATCTATTGTTAAAGGTGATTGCTATTGTAAAAAAAATTGGTCTTTGCCCACTTTGTTGACAATACCACTCTTTCTTGAAAACAACAGTCTTTTCACAACAACAAAATAACATCTGCTTCTTCTTCATTAGTTACAGTACAAATTTGATTAGATGCTGTCTTTAAAAATAGTTTCAGAATAAAGTTGTTATATGCTCTTTGGACCTATAACATTACAAGATTGTTTGGATGTGAAAATTATATATTTTGGTCTTTTCTTACGTCCCATGTTAGAAGTAAAGTTTCTAATATCTTTGCTACTACAAAAATGCAAATAAAAAGGTGTTTTCTGCATCAGAAGCATTTGAAAAGGCTGCCTAAGCACTGGAACAGGCTTCCCAGGGAAGTCGGCATCACTGGGAGTATTTAGAAAATGCACAGGTGTCATGCTTAGGGACACGGTATAGTGGTGGACTTGGTAATGCTAGGTTAATGGTTGGACTGGTGATCTTAAATGTCTTTTCCAACATAAACAGTTCTGTGATTTGTCTAACACACCTTGAGCACAGCTACACCATGTACCACTTGTATATTTTTCATGGAGCAAATATAGTTGGTTGAAGCGATTTTCTTAAATTGAAACCTGAGGATTTATAGGATAGCAGACTCTTGACAATTCATACTGAAACCCTCCTTTCTTCTCTGAAAGTTCCAACAAGCACAGTTTCTCAGTTTTGCAGAGAATTCAGTGAGGAAGGTATATTATTAATAATATATCATGATGTTGAGCTGGAGATCTGGAACACTGAGAAGGAACACATAATGCAAATAGCCATAACATCAAAAAGCAGGAACTGTGCTGATAAAAAAGTGCACATAACTATTGGATTTCCTCTGGAACAAAGTAAAACATTCTAATGAGAAACAGTTCATTGGCAATTTAATTTTCAGTAAGTAGTAGTGTGTGAGTATATTTACATCACAGTATATGTTTTCTGAGTGTACATATATTATACGCAAAAAATGTATGTGCACATACTGGCAAATGGGAACATGTACAGGTTTACAATGAGAACTCAGACAAATATCACACCACAAATAATGCCAAGTCTCAGAGTGAGACTGAACTGGGAGGGATAAACATTGATCAGCAACTTTGTTTCACAACTCACTGATTATTCTAATATTACAACCACTTCCATAGCTTCAGTCTGTTTCCATGACATCTGAGCCTCTGAACATTATAAGGAAGACCTCATAGCAGCCTTCCAATATCTGAAGGTGGCCTATAAGGATGCTTCATTAACGGCTGTAGTGATAGGACAAGAGGTAACAGGTTAAAACTTAAACAGGGGAAGTTTTGTTTGGATATAAGGAGGAAGTTCTTTACTGTAAGGGTGGTGAGGCACTGGAATGGGTTGTCCAAGGAAGTTGTGAATGCTCCATCCCTGACGCTGTTCAAGGCCAGGTTGGACAGAGCCTTGGGTAACATGGGTTAGTGGGAGGTGTCCCTGCTCATGGCAGAGGGGTTGGAACTAGATGATCTTAAGGTCCTTTCCAACCCTAACTAATCTATGATTCTATGATTCATTAGGTATCTCCTCTTTGCCTACTCCTTACCACTGTTTGAATGCAGAATTAACAGAAGGTTCACATCCCCAGAGTCTTAAAATCCAGGATAAAATATTGGAACAACATGTTCAGAATATTACGGGTCACCATGACATGTCAAACATTGCCATGTTACTGTTACTCTTCTGAAGTCTGGCCCAATTTACCAAAGCAGTTCAGAGCCCTCCCATCTAGAGCTTATGGTTGGCTACCTAGAAACTGCTGTGATGGTTCAGACTCAGAGTCATCCAAGTGTCATCTGGGCTACTGGCTTTGACAAAATTTCCTGAAAAGCTTGTCTAAACACTATCATAAGCAGCAAGAGGTCAGGCTGCTAGAACATATGCAGCCCAAATTTTATTCAAAATGTGTTCACTTTTGGTTCTGATCTACAGAATTATTTCAATTGCCCTCCCCCAAAACCTAATGGGCCTGCACATATTGTGGGTTATTATGATGAACAAGAGCTAGTGATAACTGCATGCTAAAGACAGACTTTTCACATGTTCATCCATAAATATGAATCAGATGTTTGACAGTCTACTGAAAGATATGAATGATCTTCCTGGTAAGCATTGGAATTTTGGGGTAACTTACATTGTCTTATAGAGGACCATGGGTGTGTAAACTGACAAACCCAAAAGTATAAAGCCCGGGAATAACTGATAAAGCAGTCTTCAGTGGCACATTATATGTAACCAGGCTGGTTTGGGTTGACAGAAAATGTTAAGCCCTTTTCTGCTGAAGGGCTTTGAAGGAAGAATGTGACAGCCACTGCTGGCTCCTAACAGGAAGATATTTTTTTTAACACATTGTCAAAGGAATTTTCTGCAGCTTAGAAATGTCTTTATATAGAGTTCTAGGACTCATTGTGTTGTGTAGTACCCAGAAGCCCTAGTGACAGTTTCTTGCTCCCAAAAGTTTAAGTCTCTATTGTTATAGCCAAAATAAAATTGATAATATGTTACAGCTACAAATGAAATTCCCACATCCTCTATGGGTTTTTTTCCACAATATCAGAGGAGATAGACCAACAGAATGTCAGCATATATCAGGAGATTGCATATATTATTTAGTCCCAGTAATAAATTGTTTTAAAAAAGAAAATACAGACTTAACAGAAATGAACAGTAAAAACAGTCAAAAGCATAGGATTTCTTTCTTTAATCTGGTAGTATTTAGCTTTTCAAGACTTGAGCTTGTGCTAAGCAGTCATATGGATCATAATTCTGATACTTGCTGTCACTGTTTGCGTCAATCAAGTGGCAGTGTTATTTCCATCAAATTTATTAGCGTTGTGGGTCCCTGGACACTGGCTTTGAGAGCTGAACTGCCAGCAGCCTAAACTAGGAGAAGTTCAGTGACATTTGGATGAGAATGATTCAGCACCCATTTCTTGTTGAGGAAGGGGATTGGAACAAATACGTTTATGCATGCAAGGAGCTCTGTGCTCAAGGTCTGTAAACAATGAAAGTCCCTCTTTCATAAGTGTTTGGTGACACTTTTATTATGAAGTAGAAAGCACAAGGATGTCCATAAACTGATAGACATGGACGTGAGCAATTATGCCTCCCAAGGGTACAGTGAGACAAACAATAGGCAGTGAAGCTACCTTCCTTGTGCTTTGCATCAGCCAGCTGCCATGAGACTGATTCCTCCCTGTCATCCTCCCTCTGCCTCATGCCCTAATGCCTCCTGGGTCCTCACCCCTGATATGTCAGAAGTGTTTTCTGCACTCTCCAGTTGCAGGTCTGACTCCTACTGTGCTCCCTTAGCCCATTGCCAAGCGCTGTTATTGCTCTCCTGCTCAAGCATATTCTTGATGGATTTGCTTTCCTCCCTGGAGTGAGTTTTCACCTGCTAACTGTCACTCTCACATAGTTCCTTGGAAAGAACTTGTTAAAGCCTTAAATCATGGTAAAGTGGTGAAAGCATGAATTTAGCTGACCTTAGTAAGGAGAGCTGCCACAATCTTTGCAAGTCACCCTATTTGCAAACGATAAAAAGCCTTCTCAAAAACAAACAAAAAAACCCAACCCCTGATAATGCAGTACTTCCAGAAGGATGTCTTTTTAGCTCAATGAAAATATTTCATTTTGATAACATCAAGCCGTTCTCTTCCAAGTTTGACTTTTTTATGCACGTAAGTCCAAATAAAAATCAGAATTGTTTTCCAGAAGGAAAAAGGAAAGTATTTTACACAATGAGTTCATTCCCAGAACCTGGGGATTGGAACAAACACTTGGCAGCTTCTTTAGTACTCAAATTTGAGGTCACAAAACCTAAAAGAAACACATCATTAGGAAAAGAATAATGAGATACTTGAACTACCTGTAGATGTGAATAAATCTGCATTGTCACTGCCTCAAAATGGTAATTTCTTGCTTCGTTAGCTAGGAAGAGCTGTCTAAACTATGGGAAGTATTATGCTTGCGGCAGAATCTCAAAATCACACATGAGCTAGCTCTTAATCTTCCCGTGTAATATCCTGACATCCTTTTAGGCAAAAGGAAATAAAATCACCACCAGTCTACTCTGCTATATATGCTCCTCTTTGGAAGTATTTGCATTTGTATACAAAAGATAGTGACTGCAGGTTTTTTGTAGGTATTTTTTGCACTGAAAAACACTTTAAAAAAACTAAACTCCTGTAGATCTGGTTGTTATCTAATGTGATCTGTCCTGAGAAGTCTAACTGCCTGGTTTGTATGTGCAGCTCCTGTTGTCTCATGCTTCTCCAGCCTTACTCTTCTGACTCTCTGTGGAACATTATTTCATGTAACTGTAGGTTTCTGTTTTATTGGTAAAATATCCTCCTCTTCTCCTGCATCACAGCCTTTTATTGTAGCAAAACATTCTCTACTGCTTTGCATAAATACAGAATAAAGAGAGAGAGAACCACCACAGCTCAGCCCCTTGATCTCAGATCTTCATTATGCAGTCCACCCTCATATTCACTTGAAGACTTCCTTGATGTTAATCTGCACAGTACTTCATTTTGTTATCTGAATACACTGCATATCTCCTACCGTTAAACACAGACAGATACATGAAAAAAGCTTTTCTGTGGAAAGAATCTGATTTAAATAAGAATATTCACTTGGGCAAAACAAGGGCTGCATTAAAATCACATCTGTTTCTTTACGGGAGGAAGTATATTGCTGATTAGAGTATACAAAGACCACCTCACTTTTGCCTGAATTTGGGTCATAAGGTGAGACAATTTTAACTGTTCAACAGTCTTTTATGCCCAGACTTTGGAAGATCATCCTCAGCATCAAAACTACATTTTTCCAGGGGTCCTAAGATATTGGTGTTCTTTACTGTGAGGCACTGGGACAGGTTGCACAAGGAAGGTGTGAATGCTCCATCCCTGGCAGTGTTCAAGGCCAGGTTGGATGGAGTCTTGGGTGACATGGTTTAGTGTGTGGTGTCCCTGCCCATGGCAGGGGGGTTGGAACTAGATGATCTTAAGGTCTTTTCTAACCCTAACTTCTCTACGATTCTATGATTTGTTCCAAAATTAGGAGCCTTAAAGGATGGTGTTTAATTGATGGAGCAAAATGGCCCTGCTGCTCATATACATTGGGTGTGTTTTTCCATGATGTAGCCCATCATAAAATGTGACAAAACCTTCACAGTCTACTTCCAAAGCCGAAAGATATATATAAGATATGGACTGTTTTTTTGTTAATTGGTACTTAATTCAGCCTACATTTTTATCACCAGGGCTTTCAGAATGACCCTAAATATATAACCACTGTTAGACTGCATGGCCACTCTGCATTTGGTGTTCATGTTGCCAGCATGGTAGTTGCTAGATTTTTGATACTTTTGGTTTAAATATGAAAACACATATTGTTCTCACATGAAGAAAAGAAATACTGAGATAAATTTGCATCTTTTGTAAGGGACATAATTAAACCAAATCTTTTATTATAGATAGCTACATCATAACATATTTTAGTTTGTAGAAAATATTTTATGATTCTACCTAAAATGGGTCCCCTTCATTGAGATGTGTGGCTGCTGAAAACTCATTGGCAATAATTACACACATTTTTTTACATAAAGTATGTAAAAAAGAGTTTACATAAGATCAGCTGCCACCTTAAGTGGTGGTTGAACATAGGAAGTGCTTATGTGGTCTTTTAATCCTGGTTTCTCAGTGCATTACTTTTACATAAGAACACTTAGTCTATGTTGGTGTGCACTGAAAAACTTATTCATCTTTGAGATCTGTGGCTAAGGAGCTGCAATGATGGCCTGTCTAACCCACTCCCTGTCTCTGGGCTGCTTACTCCTTTCTGAGGTACTTTTTAACAAGTAGGTGTGTCTGAGTTCAATTTTGATGTGGACACGTTTTCTAAATATAAAAATGTAGTCATTTAGATATGGGCTATCTATTTCACTGAAAAATCCATCTTATTCACTTTGAAGAGCCATACTTCCATGTCATGCTTTCTTTGCTTTCAGTAGATTACTGAACTAAGAGGTCTGAGATCTATCAATACTTTGCATTGGATTGAATGTTACAGGAAATAATAAAACAAGTTTTCCCTCAACTTGTCATCTATCTCCCTTGTCTTTGTTTTATTTTTTATCTACCTTATTCTCTTAGCAACCCTCATATACTTGTCTCTTTCTTCTATAAATTACATAAGATACCACATTGGGTGCTCAGTAAGATGTTAGATGCTCAGTAACATGTGAGTGAATGATGCTTCCGCCTCTCTTACTTAGAAGAGCGAAAGGAGATTTGTGTCACGAGACTGCTGTACTCTGAGAGAGAGACAAAATGGTATGCAGTGTCTAATTACTGTGAACAGATCTGATGAAACATTTTGCAGGCATCTGTTATGTTAGCCTATATTAGTGGATCAGATGTGAAAAGTTTTTGTTTATTTGCTTTATGCTGCATGAAAGGTAGTGGCTCTGTAGACAGCAGCATGTCCTTTGTCAAGATTTTGCAACAGTACACCCAGAAGCTTGTCATCTATCTTTAATACTACAAGATGACATTAATCAATTTATAGTAAATCTCTGTTTCACATCTGAGCATGGAAGTTTTACTCTTCCTGGTAGCTGTTTTAATTGCCTTGCTGAAAGCAGCAAATCTATAGCCCTGGGTTCAGTAACCCTTCAACACTTTTTCCACAGGTTTGAATTAGTCAGTGGTTGAACATACTAAATTCAGATCGCCAGATATTCTCATTTACTCACCATTTTTAGCCTGGCTTCCTAAGGAAATCAGGTTTATGTTTCACTGGCATTCAGCCTCCCTCTTTCCCTAGTAACTTTTAAATACATTTTTGGTCATTTTCAGCTATACTAGACAGTGTCTAGATACCTCAAAGCCATCCAATTCCTTTGACTTTTGTGAAAGTAGATGGCTGTAACTCAACTTTATCCCTTATGTCTGCCTGCCTAGCTGCGTAGAAAAAGAGGATCTAAAGCCAGAGAGTAACTCACATAAAAAAAACAGTCAATCTCAACCACAACAAATTTTGCTGATGCCCAAGTATGGACAGAAAACTCAGGAGAGAGTTGGTGGTTTGGGAGGGCCATGGCTGAAAGAGGAAAAGTTTCAGGGAGGGCTGCAGATGAAAAATACTAGGACACAGAGTCCTAGTGTGCTTGTAAAAAGCCATATGTAGGGCTTGAACAGCTACAGAAAATCTAAGAACACTCTTAAGGGCAATACCCTAGTGGAAGATATGGAACAGATCAGGATACTGGAGTGGAAGAAACCAAGGACAAAGGGAGGAAACTACATCCCTAGGTTAATGGCTTTACTGGTCCTGCAGCGTACAAAAAAAACCAACTGCAGAGTAAAAAATTTGAAACAGTTCCAAAAAGGCACTTTGCAAAATCCACGTATAGAAATTTGTGTCACTTTGTATAGATCAGAATGTTTCCTAAGCTGGAAAATCACATGCATTTTCTTTTGCTCTTATATCAGCCCGCAAGTGAAGGCTGGATTGTTCTCTGTCTTCTGTCAGAAAAAGTAACAAATTTAACTCCTGCAGCTATCTCAGCATATCACTCCTAAATTAATCTGTACTCACGTTGCTTTCCTCTTTTTCAGTTCTATTGGCACATTTTCCTTTCACACCAGCATTAAATCACTCACTGAGTTCTAGCCAGGGAACAATTCATTCAAATTTATCAATTTTAAAAATTCTCTGGTCATTTGGAATAACAAGGGGTAAACGTTCTTTTCCTCTTATTACAAGTAGTAAGAGGAAAATTTCCTTAATTTCTGCAGTTTTCTTTGTGACAGAAAGGGGTCTTATTATTTTCCATTAGTGTCATAAACTTGATCAAGGACTGCAAAGAGCTAATCAAACACTCAAAAGGGTAACTTAAGAGCCTTCACAGATGGCTGTATGTAAGGATTGAAATGCCTCTTCAGAATTGTATAGATACTAATTTTTCCTTTTGATTTCCTATTAAAACAAAAAAATCAAGACCTAGTAGTCTGTGGGTTTTTTTCCCAGCACCACTCCACCAAAACAACACACAGCAGGGGGTTAATTCTTCCTAAAATTAATTACCTATTCTTTGGAGGTTTTGATCCTCCTTTATTCATTAAACTTGTTGTCTTTGAAAAGAAAATATACTAAATGAATATTTAGTGTATTTATTTACTGTATTTATCAATATCTATTTATGCAAAATGTGTGGTTTTTCTCCAAACTATTTCCAAATTTCAATCCAGGATTTTCAAATAATTTCTCTTTTCCTGGAAGTACATCTTTTGATAGGCTACATTAGGAAAAAATACCATACTTCTAAATTAAATTCTATTTTCATTTTCTCACACATCATTAGCTTTAGAGGTAATGTTACTCTGTCTTTTCTCCTCTCTTATAACTGGGACAATGGAAATGCAACAGTTTAGGATATTGTCACACATGCTACAAAGTTCATGATTTGTGTAAAGACTGAAAAGCCTTAGCATATCACTTCTTATTTTCCAAGTTATTCTAAGTTGCCTCCTGTTCTCCTGCTTGCTACTGTTGGCTGCAATTCTGTGACATGCTGCTAAGCGGGTTACCTCTTTGAGAAAGTTGTCTGTACAGTGAACAGTTCATTTCATCCAGCAGTAGGAGATACAATAGTAGGAGATCTATAATCTTCCCTGCTTCTTTTCCAGGACTGTGCAAGCAACCAGTGCTTCAATAAAGAGACATCATTATTGGATTTCATAGTGAAAAAAGCATATAGTTTTTTCTGGGGCACAGCCTAAAAGAAAGTGGATCTTGTTGACCTCTAATTTCTCTGCTAAATATCAGTATTTTCAGTTTTGTATAAGCTGATGCTACCTGCTCCTTGAATTTGCTTTCTACTAGTTTGCTTTCTCTGTGTCAGGGCACAGTGACGACTAGCCTGCTCTCAAAGAGCAGGTGAGCTAAAAGCTGGGTTGAGCAGAGTGATAATACTGATATACATGATACAGTCACAATACAAATGATGTACTCATGACATAGTTCTGGGTTTGCACATTTCTAATGCCAATTATTACATTAGTGTACTGGAATTTTATTAATTTAGTTCAAACAACTTGACAATCTATCCTTATTCTGCAAACTTTTTACACTTGTCTTTCAAATGAATAATTTTCAGTTGACTGATTTCGTTTGCCTTACCATCCCTTTCTTTCTCCAGGTGGTGGATTTTGTCTATCTGCTATTAGCAGCTTGTGATGTGGGCATAGTATGCATTTTCATAGCATAATGTAAGCTCCAGAGGGTGGACCAACCATCTGACTAGCTGTGGTAGGTAGCTATTGGAACCCCCTAAACAGCTAGCTTCAAGTTTTGAACCAGAAAGGTTCAACTCTTTCGTTAATTATATTTTGATGTCCCTGCAGTTATATGAAACACAGGGAATCTCAAAAGGCTCAAAACTGCAGAAATGAAGAAAGTAATTTTGAGACTGTAATTGGATGGATGATGATACAAGAGTTTGCATTTTGAAGAAAGAAACACTTTAAATATTTTTATTATGATACATTTTATATTTTTATTTTTTAGGTTGGGAAAGATTAACTTTTTATTTTAGATAAAAAGATAAATTAGAGCCAAACATGTTGACCCAGGACCACAGAGTCCATCTAGTTAGGGGTCTTCTCAACCTGCCTCCAGTTTCATGTATTTTGGCCCAAGAGCCAATATGATTGAAATTAAGAAATTCTGTTTGGCAATTCTTCCTTTTATAGTTAGATTGGAAAATAAATGATATTTATTGCCTTCATTAATTTCTCATTTACTTCAGAAGTGCCTCAATCACCATTTTAAGGTTCTTTCCAATCTCTTTTCAAGCACTAGCTGCACAATTACTGTTGTTATTTTGGTGATCATTTAGGTATTTCATTGACTACTACAATCCAAATCTGGATTCCATGAGACTGAAAAATATTTAACATGAAATAAGATTAAATTGCTATTATTTGCTCTTTAATAGTCAGTAAAATGTGAATCTAAATCCAAGATTTTTCCAGGTTTCTTTCTATAATATGTATTTGTATTCATATAATAAACCTTGTTTAAATATCAGATTCTAGGCACAGTTTTAAAGACTACTAAACTACAAACTTATGAGAAAGTAAATCATAAGCTTAGGGAGCTGGCGATTTTGATGCCATTTTAGCAGTCCTTAAGACTGAGAGCAGGTGGGCTAAGTATGATTCTAACTTTCTCTGATTATGCGGGAATGATTTGCTGGTATTGCAGATACTTTTTGTTTCTCTTGAGTAACTGTATGTTCCTTAAGGTGCTTCTAAATTCATCTCCAGCTAATGAAAATGCATTCATCATGTTGCATTTTATTAAAATTTACACTGGACTCTCTGCTGTATCTAGTTCTCTGAGTTATTCACAAAATAAGATAGAATGGTTACATGTTTAGGTTAATTTTTAAATGAAAAAGAAAAAAATAAAAACCAAACCCAAAACAAAACACAAAAAAACAAACAATCAAAAGTACTTTAAAATGTCCAAAATAAAACCATTTTATTTTTGAAGTATTTGCACAAAAACACTGGATCCCTCACATCCAGAAGGAAATTTATCAACTTAAATAGCTCCAAATCAGGACTCTGTCAAGCAGATTGCATTCTTTATGAACAACAGCCTGAGACAAATGTTTTTAAATCAGTTTATGCAATTTGATTGTATAGGGTGGAAATTTTGCAGTAAAGTGTTATTTATATGCTTGTGTTATTTGCTTATGTTATTTTCATGAATGTGTTTTATCATGTTTCTGTTGCTTTTGTAAAAAATTGGTGTAGTTAACTAATTGGTAGTCCTTGCTAGTGTTATTGTGACTCAACAACGTGAGTCAGAGCCTCTTAAGCTATTTCTATAAAGGGCATCTACCCAGTCCCAAGACCCACACCCCCAAATATATAAATAAGTAAAACTAATGTTGGATTAACTTTGAACTGTCTCCCACAGACTGCTGTATTTCCCTCTCCTCTTCTCTCTTCTCCTCTCTTCTTTTGTCCATTCTTCACTTCTTGTAGCTAGGAGAAATTTATATCTGAATGCCACCTATAGAAAACTGTCACTCTGAAACAATGAGGAGGTTTCCAAACAGTTCTCACATTTGATTATTTGACAACCATCAAGCTTAGTAAACTTTACAGTCCTTTTAATCTCTAGTTTTTAGCAGAAGGCTCTTCTAGATATTTCGGAAGGATGATCAACCCCCGTGCATGAAGCTTCATCATGTTATGTATTAGTGAAATACTGGTTTGAGCCCTGAAGCATGTTTTAATATCTCTTCCAGAATATATTTGCAGCAATAACATTTATAATTCTGGAATTTTTCTTTCTGTGTAAACGTATAATTTCTTTTTACCATTTTGTTCAGCTGACAGGCAGGGCACTCAACAAAACAGCCACACACTATCTGTATAACATGCACAGTTTATTAAACAGAAGGGAAAAGTTAAGAACACTGCTGACTAGTGAAAGCTATTTTTTGGAAGTGAAACTGGAATAGAGAAAACATATGAATTGTGCTGGATATGTGGCAGAAATAAGGCAAGATAAACTGCTGCAGGATTTTCAAGTAGCAAGAAAACAACTACATCTTTGCAATTTGTCCAGGATGGTAATCCTGGGAACCACAGCACCACGAATCCATGGGAATCCATGGCACCATGAGTTCTTCTGTGTTTCGTAGTCTTCGTAACCTCCAGCAACAGTATGTTTGCTCTTTCCATTTTGGGAATATAAGATTGTTAAAATATCCAAATAATGTTGCTACTGCTTAATCTTAAAGCCTAAAAAAAGATGTATTTGATATAGAAGATATATGTGCAAATACAAAGTTATTGGAAAATTCGTCTGTAAACAAGAACTGTTCCTCATCTGCATATTAAACGTATGAAATTGGATAATAAGCTGCTGTTTAATAGTGGTATCTGAAGCAAGCTGTTGCTTTTTGTCGTCAACAGCATTATCCAGGTGCTCTGAGTGGGCCAAGTATGAAAGTGCACCCCTATGTTTTCCTGCTTCTTTCTGACAGATAGTCACAATGAACATAAACTATATACTTTACAAATACACTTTGACAAAAACATACTTTGCTACGTCTTTCAGTCATGAGGAGGAATCAACTCTCACCTAGGTTCCCATCCATTACACTCTTACTATTATATTATTTTTCCTAGTGCTTTCTTTGGTAATAAGTCATGCATTCCAATTATTGTTATCATGAGAAAGTACTCATTTTTATTGGTTTTGAATATTCTACCTCTTAATTTCGTAGTGTAATTCTGTGGTTTTGTGTTATGATTCAGGATGAATAGTAATTCCCAAAAGACATTCTTTATAACACACAGTATCTTACACTCTTACACAATTTTTTTTAAGCTAATTAATATAGTCCTAGAGTGATGATAACTGCCTAAATTAAATTTATTTGAACCTTTCCCTCTCCTTCTCAATTTCCTGAACAGACTTTGAGACAAAAATTGCAAAGTAGCTGGTAGGTTATTCTGTATAGACACGTTGCTGCAAGATTTTCAAGTGTTAAAAAGCCTGGTAAAAAAGAGAGACTCTCTATAAAAATCCAAAACCAGTGAATGTCCAGTCAAACACTAGGCTTGACCCAGAGCATTGGCAGAGTGAGCAAAGGATATTTCTTGCACTGAGTGTTATAGAAACTGGAATGGGCCCCTTTCCAAAGTTGCCCGTTACTAGTTTGCAGCACCATGACCACAGGCAACCCCTGTTACTGATCACTTTTCCTTGACTTTGTAAAGGACTCGCATATTTTCACAACCAATGGTAGAGTCGTATGTGTCCTTGCCAAACAGGACACTTAAAGATTAGATTATTCTATGAACTAAAGACCCTTTTGTTCACTGTTCTGTATGACTGATGAGCTGTTTATCTTATTTTTTATGACAATATTTAAAAATACACCCATCGTACAATCCATGTCCCTAAGGAGCATTTTAAGAAGTTCGTGGGAGAAAGTACCATATGTGCAAACCACTGCAGTGAGTTAAGAAGATTCTTATTGAAGATTCAGTTTGGTCTTTTGAACTGAGAAAATATTTGTGGGTTTTGTTCTGAAACTTACTAAATTGCCTTCATTATGTTTCTGCAGCTAACACAGATGTCTTTTGATATTGTGCTATTCATCTTTTATTAATTATCTACTTAGACATATGAACAGACCATTTGAAAACTATAAGCATTAGCAAGCTGAACTCTTCTGTATTGGATATACTCATAATCTTCCTCTTAACCAAAATGTGCCTCATTAAAAGAAAATATTCAGGTATTGAGACAATATCCGCTGTATTCATAAAGAGCCTAGAGTTGAACTTCGTAACTAACTTATTTTTCTGATGGAAATCTATGTGCATGTTGTTAGCACATATTGATGTTCCAGATTTATTAGTGTTTCATGGAGAAATGAATTGACTGCTCTAACTAGTAGCAACATCTATGTCATATATGTAACATTTTATATATGTAACAAAAGATATCTTAGCCTAGTGTTTTCACCTTATGTGGGTTAGATATGCCACATCTGTAAGTCATCTCTATCATCCAGATTTGATACAACATTCTGGGATGCTTACAGTGCAATTTAACAAGCTAATTAAGCATTTGAATCCATGGTGCTTTCACTCCATTGGAAATGATGAAGCTGGTTAATAAAATTTCCAAAACTTTTGTGTGTTTACTGTGGGGAAAAAAGAGAGAAAACAATCTCTACTTCAGCTACAGCTGAGGAAAGTCATACTGCTGAAAGTCTGTTTCTATAGGATAAAAAAGAGGAGAAAAACCTCTCAGGAAGGATGATGGTTTTCCCCTGTACTGGGTTTAACTGGAATAAATTGCTTCACAGTAGTTCGTATGGTGCTGTGTTTTAGATTTATGGCCAAAACAGTGTTGATAAAATAGGGATGCTTTAGCTATTACTGAGCAGAGATCTTCGAGTCAAGGCTTTTTCTGCCTCTCACCACCCCATCAGCAAGCAGACTGGAGGTGCACAAGAGGCTGGGAGGGGACACAGCTGGGACAGTTGACCCCAACTGACCCAAGGGATGTCCCACACATCTGGTGTTGCAGTCAGCAGTAGAGGCTGGGGGAAGAAGGAGCAAAAGAAGGTGCAACTTCAGAGTTATGCCATCTGTCTCCCCAAGTATCCCATAGGCATGATGAAGCCCTGCTCTCTTGGGGATGGCTGAACACCTGCCTGACAATGGGAAGAGGTAAATTAATTCCTTGTTTTGCTTTGCTTACATACACAGCTTTTGTCTTAACTATTAAATTGTCTTTATGTCAACCCATGAGTTTTCTCACTCACTTTTCCAGTTCTCCCTGCAATTCCACCGGGGGGAGTGAATGAGCAGCTGTGTGGGCCTGAGCTGCCTCAACCCAGCACACCCTCACATTAGTACCTTAGAAAATGTTGTCAAACGTATTCTGTACAGAAAGAATTCTGTCAATAATGACTTTTTAGATCCTCATATCTGATTCTTTAGCCCCTGGCCCCTGCTCCCCAAACACATAGTCCTTTCTTTGTCTGATATCCCTTCCCCAAAGATAATTCTTAAACCACATTTTGATAGGGAGGAAGATGTTCAAAGCTGGTGAGCTAGGTGGAACCTTTAAATCACAAGAAGGCAAGTTGTGTATGAGAAAAAAATGGGGCTGCCTATATATGCCTATTTATGCCCTTTACTATTACGTTTTCAAATAAGAGAGATTTAAGTTGGTGTTTTGATTCACATTCTTTTAAACATATGAAGTATTTTCAGTTATCAAATCATAGATTGCTTTTAATTCTTTCTTCCTGCTTGCTCACTTAAGCCATTGTCCTATACTAGCAATCCTCATTACAAGACATGAATGCCAATTATGAGCTTTCCCAAAAACTGGGAAACAAAAATCACTAAATTCACAGAATTTTGGGCGGCTATTAGGTTTCTGAGTTCTTTTAAAGATTTTTTTTCAGTCCTCACTACTTACAATAAAAAAAAATACCCAAGCATGCAATTTTAAAAAGTTCAGTTTCAAAGTTAAAAATATCCTAAGTATTTCGTATGACTATAGAAAATAAGAATGCCCATACAGAGTTAGACAAAAGGCCCACCCAGTCCAATATGCTTTCTTTGACTCCGAGCAGTAAGAAATTATAAAACCAAGATAACCACACAGTGGTTATTCTCTAGACTGCTCTTCTCTCCAGGAACCTGCAGTTCAGGTGATGCCTTTGCATTTCAGTCATGATAGGTTTTTTTCCATAGATTTGTCCAGCTGTGTATTTAAGCCATGAAAGCTTTTAGCCTCCAAAACATCCCACAGGAAGAGCTTGACACCTTGCTTGCACCTCGTGTAACAAATTCTTTCTTTCTGATTGTTTGGAATTGCTATGTCCTGAGACTGTCTTGCGAAATCATGATAATTGCAATGTAGCACTTCTGCAGTATCTGAGGACATCTACAAGCAAGGCTGCAGAATAACATGGTGCTGTGATTTACAATAACAGGTGATAGCAGATAAGATAATTAAACAGCAGAGTTGCTCAGATCTTGGAGTATGAAGGAGGAAGAGGAGGGCCCCAGTTCCACTTTGTCTTGCAACCTTCACCAATGGCTGAAGCTTTCAGGGAAAAGCACCTGGCTTCTCAGGGAAATCAGATGAGCTAGATGTGAGGGGGATGCAGGGCACAGAGTGAGAAGACAGATGAGAATAAAGGGCAAAACACTTCAGATACTCCATATCTCACTGAACCTATCTCAATCCAGCAAACCAGTTTGGTAATGCCCAAATGTCTGTTAAGGATTAATACTTCCTGTTGTGAAGATAATATGTATGAATATACAACTGAGGATCCTTATCAATGGAACAATAGGCCTGAAGAAGTGAAAGACTGGAGTAATTAAACATCTTGACTAAGGATCTAGGAGAAACAAGATCGTGGTGGCTGGACAAGGAATAAAGTTAAGGCTACTGAGCACAGACAGAAAGAAGAAGAAAAAGAAAAAGTATAACAAACAATAACAGAATAAAATGTAGCAATTTATGAGCAATTCGTTCCTACTATGTCCATCCAGGAGAGATCATAAATCTGAGGGTCTCTTTAGTCCCTTGAGTGAAAAATCCACCTTCTTCAGTCTCTTTTTTAGCAGTCTTTGTGTATATACTAGTAACCTATGCAACCCCAGTTATGCAACAGCATATAATGTGAATTTGTTATTTGATGAACCGATTTGGGAGCACTGAGGTGTAGCTTTAATATCTTTCATAACTGGACAGCATTTGGTTCGTTAGCCTACTCCTTTACAACCAGATGTGTACCAAGACATTTAGAAGATGCTATTTCTTACTTGAAAATACTCCACTTCTCACATCTGTTGGTCCTTCATGAACTATAGCTACATTCTCAATGAACTACTACATCAAACAATGCAGTTTCTTAACTTGTTACAGCTGCTCCTGTTTCAAACTAGGCAATTAGAGAACACAACACATAAATAACAGTTGAATGTAATACCCTACTTTTCCCTCCATTTCACCTGTTTGGTCATGAAAAGGAAATGGCCTCAAGCTGCACGAGGGGAGGTTTAGCTTAGATATTAGGAGAAATTTCTTCACCAAAAGAGTGCTCAGGCATTGGAACAGGCTGCCCAGGGAAGCAGTAGAATCACCATCCTTAGAAGTATTCAGAAAACGTGTGGATGAGGCCCTCAGTGACACGGTTTAGTGGTGGTTTTGGCAGTCCTGGAGTAATGTTTGGACTTGATTATCTTAAAGGTCATTTCCAACCTGGTTGACCGTATGATTCTGTGAAGAGGGGCATCAGACCCGTCTTCGTGTCGTGTATTCTGCTGCCACCATGTGGCTGTTTCTTTTCATTCACATCAAGATTTACAATACAATAATTTGTAGGGTTTTGCACCTCGTTTAAATTGCAGGTACCACATTCTGTCTTCAAATATTTATAAAACTTTTCTCTAAGAAATATACTCCTTTGTTTTCAATATCTTTCATATATATTTATAAATGAGACATCCGGTCCACACTTGCATAACAGATGCTGTAAGTTTTCTGTTGGATGGAAAAAGTTATCATGCTGAATCACACATGATTTTACACAGTGAATAGTAACAGTGAGTGTACATATCATTTTGCAATTCAGGAAGCAACTTTGCTCACACAATACTTTCCAGTGAGCTGACACAAAGAGAACTACTCATAATGTTTGCTGTATGCTTTAGCACCTTGAGTTGCTTCAGACAAATTCTATTCTTTTTCCGTATACTGAGTTTGACTTTGACATCTAGCCATTGAAGAAGCCTTCTGGATGTTTATTATTTTGGGGTTTTTTTTGTCCTGAATTAAACATTTGGAGACAGGAAAGAATTTTTATTTTTTCTCTAAGCCTTCTTCTTCTGGTTTTAGTCTTGAAAGTTTTAAATGAAAGTGAACAAGGTATGCTCTTCCTGGACTCTAGGGTAGATGATGTGACCTGTAATATCATCAGTTTTCCTGTGTTTGACAAAACTGCATTAGTATTTTATCGTTCAATTTGGAATCCCCTTTCTCGTGAATAGTCTCCTCATTTGATTAGGTTAGACAGGAAGTATAAAACCTTCAGTAATTGAAGTGGACAAGCAGTCCAGCTGCTGCTGAAGTCTGCCTGACAATGCCTCGCAACATAAATGTGTGCATGTGCAGCACAGCCTTGTATTATTTAGAATGCTCAGTCACCATCTCATTGAGTTTGATTTGTATATAAAGACTCTTACATTGTTCTGTGTGTCTCTGTTGATTTCTGACCACTGCACCCTCATTAGGTCACCCATGTAGTCTAAAAAACTGTGTAAAGGATGAGCATGCAGCTGACTTCTTTGAGGATAAAGGACTTCAGTGTATTAGTCCTATTTAAAGAGGTGGAGGGTGGGGCGAGAATTATCCACACTTCTGTAGTTGTCAGATTTTGGCTTAAGCATCAAATACAACTTTGTATTAATGAATTCTTCCTGAAAAATGCTGTTTGTATTACCCAACATGTCAATTTTAAAGACATAAATGACAGTGGTTTAAGCGAATACTAAGATACACAAGAGCTGTTAACATCAACAGTGCATATTAACAGAATGAAAAGAACTTCAAGCTCCTGCCTAGCACACTTGGATATGCTGTAGTCCATAATTTCTAACCTATAAATATGCATAAATGCTGAAAAGTCTGTAGTTCTTTCTGCCTAGAAGCACTGCTATCTTGCTGAAGTTGAGCACTGCAGCACCTACATTCTTCCTAATATCATCTGGGATTTACAAATTGCCTGATGCTTCCCTAGAGCATCGAATGCAGTATAGATCTAGGGGCAGGAATGATTTTCATAATATGGTAAGCAGAACTTTATAAGTACACATCTGAATTTCCTATACTAAGATATATGTGCCTGTTGCTTTACTCCATTTGAGATCTCTCCAGAAACAAGCATAGTGAGTGTTACAGGTTAAAGCTGAGATGCCTTTTTCTGTTGTTGTAATGCAAGTCTTTTCCTTCCATTTGCTTATAACTGTATCAGATTCCTTAGGGGTAGAATTTTCCTACATTTTATGTTGGTTTAGGTGGGAACTGATTTTAAAAGATTTATTTCACACACTTGTCTGTATACATCCATGTACATGAGACACATGGATGAAGATGATTTGTCTATCAAACATCAGTCAAAAACTGTAATTCAACAACATCTGAACTAAATTTTGATTAATTGGCATCTTTATAATGTCAGCTTGGAATCTAAAGCTGAACATGAAAGATAAAAGTTAGGCTGGCAGAAAGAATATTACAACTGTTTGAATGCATGTACAGCAGAATTTTTCTCCTTACGATTGGCAATGGGAATACTGATGCTCACTGACACGGGTGAATTTTAGGGGTTTCTTTCTTAATCTAAAGTGATTGCAAATATTGGCTGCTTTGGGAAACATTTTAACTTCTAAGAGCTTCGAGCAGAGAGTAAACAGGAGAAAGGGGAATAGATATGCTCCCAATTTTTAATTGTAGGCCTCCAACAACCTTTAGACACCTTTAATAATAATTGTACAAAGTGAGGTTATACCATCTTTTTAATGTCATAATGTTGAATTCTATCTGGCACAATGTTCCAGCTTTAACAAAAGGAGAGTGGTCCTGTGGCCAGCATAAGCTTTTAGTGTCTGCTGAAGCATTGTGCTTGGTTACCTGTGTATTCTACCCAAACTCTTGTGCTTTGGGCAGAAAAAGCACATGCTAAAGCCAAAATGTCAGTCTTGCTATGACACTATAAAAACTGTGGACAGCATTGTGAAGTGGTGGGGAATGAAGCTGTTAGTTTTTCAAATATCTATTTAGGAGCAGGTACCTTAAATCATTATTAGTTTTCATCCTGTTTTGTTTTGTTTGCAAGTGCATAATTTGCAGTGATGAATCTCTTGGTAGTTAGAATCCACCAGTTAAAGAAAATGAAATCTTAGCTTCCTGGAGATCACTGCAACTTGATTAACCTGGAGGGATGACTACCAATCATCTTACTTGACAAGGTACTTTACTGAAAAAGAAAGCTGAAAAATAAAAAGGTAATTTTCAGTTGCATAAATTATTCAGCTTCTACCAGGAATCAAATTAAAGGAGGAATAAGAAGATGGGAATTTCCCAGACAGCAGCTTTTTATAATCACTGTGTCTTGATAGATCACACATAGATGCTGTAATTACCTCAACTGTGGTATATTAATTTTCTAGCAAGATACCAACACATTATGATTATTTTCTGTTTTGATCATAAATCCTTGGCATTTTTGTTTCTTGAATAACTCACATAAGCATAAATTTTCTTTCTTATTATTTCTATTGATAAGCAACTAGGAAAGGTTAATTCTTGTAAAGATGAAAAAGTCAAACAGAAAAGGCTTGAAAAACATTTTAAAACAAACCCGAGTATGTTAAAGTATGATGCATAACTGCATTTTAGTAAAAAAACCCAAGTAATTCCCATTACAGTAGTAAGATACTTAAAAGCTACATAGAAACAAATGACTAAATTTAAAATCTTTATGTAAATAAAGAACTGTGTACAGCTTGGGGAAGGCAGTATGCTTAATTCTCAGAAAGTAGAACTCATCCTTTCCTTATCAACTGAGACACTAATTTACAGGATAGGAGACCAAGGCGAATTTCTCCAATGAAAAAAGAATGTAAGTTGAACCCAAATTACTCACCACAGGCATTGCTGTCCACATTCACAGATAAGAAAAGCAGAGCAAAGGCAGCCAGGTTGTCTGACTTTGTCACAGAAAAATAGGCTGGAAAATTTCAGAATTAAGGCATATCAGTCAAAGTTTCTACAAAGTGGTGTCTATATGTGCTCAAATTACCTTTGCAGCCAATGCAGATCCAGTCTACAGCTGGTGGAGTGTAAAGAGCAATCCAGCTGGCCACCAGCTGGCCAGCTTAGTGCGAGCTGCATCGCTCTAGGTGTTCCTTAGCATTGCATGACCTGGGGCAGAATGCAGTTACCTAAATACTGTTTGACATTTTATGCAATGACACCTATACACTTTTGACAAATGAAGAGTTGAGGCATCAAGCTACTCAGTAATTCTGTAGCCTACTGAGTACTGAGCTTAAGTTGCTGCGTCTTCTGCACTTCCTTCTTCTTATATTCAGTTTGGGTTTAAAGTGTTCTTTTTCCTGAAAAATAAATATTTTTTTCTTCTCCTGGTGTACCAGAAAAAGAGACATTATGAAAACATTAGGACTAAACATACATAGGTCTTGGAACTATAAATGTTAACTCAAAAGAGCTCTATAAGATTATTAGACCTATTGTCTGAACAGGCAAGAAAGCCAGCCTTGCATAGCTGAGGCAGCACATCGTCTCTTGTGAAACAGAGTTCTTTGTGAAGTGCACTGGAAGTCCACAAGAAAAACCTGCCCTCATTGCACTCTTTTCAGAGTTCTCAAAGTTCACATTACTGATGATGAGACACCACTTATGAATTAGCATATTATATAAATCATACTCAATTATAAGGGTATATTCCCACTCCTTAACCAGCACAATGAAAATAGAACAGGAAAAAAGAACTGCATGACTGCTTTATTTACATTTTTTTAAATGTCATTAAAATTCTTCTGGTTTTCTTGAAGGCATTTTTTTTTACATTAGTAGGAATACAGATCTGGCCTAATTTCCTAACTGAAAATTAATGAGGATTGGAGATATTCAAATTACAGTCAGTGAACTCAGATATTTAGAAAAAGGAATATCTTTGGTGAAAGAGATGTGTGAGGAAAAATACTGCAGTGAAGCTGGAAAAGAGAAGAACTCTTTGTGTATCAGTTGTACGTCGATTTTCTATATACAGTGTTAAGATATATGTTGGGAGAAGAAAGTTAAAAAAGGATTTGTAATAGAAACAAAAATTGATGTCTGTCAAAGCTGGGCAGAGTAGTATTTTTCTTAAGAGTAAGAAGATATTTTTTTTCCCTTCTTTTGCCTTTATTTCTGTATGTTTTCCATTACATATCCACCCCAATCTGAACTGTTGCAGACATTAAACTGTATACTTTACTTCTCCAGTAGTGTACTAGACTTAATTATGGCAGAGCTGCACAGGGGGAAGTGAACTGGTTCCTGGAGACAGTGTGCTGTTCAGCTTGGGAAGCGGCAGGCAGTCAAAGAACTTGTATAACAGCTGTAGCAAGTGCAGCCTCACGCAAACGCAGGCCCCCTATCTATTTGCATCAATGTCTACCATTTATCTGTGCTCTGTAGGGAGGCACTGCAGACATGTGCTGCACAAGTACACTGTGGTATATTAAGCTGCCTCTATTCTCTTCCTTTAGGACAAGTTCTTAAACCTTCTGGAATCCCAGGCATTTTTTTCTAATTTTTTTAAAACTGAAATTATTCAAATTTTTTTCCTTCTTCTTTACTGTTTTCTTTGAAATACTTGGGGAGGCAGGTTTATTGAAACACTGCATCCTCATAGTCCTCCTCTGGACTTGCTGCAACAGATCCACATCCTTCTTCTGCTGTGGGCCGCAGAGCTAAAGACAATACTGCAGGTGGGATCTCACCAAAGCAGAGCAGAAGGGCAGAATCACCTCCCTCGACCTGCTGGTCACGCTCCTTTTGATGCAGCCCAGACTACAGCTGGATTTCTGGGCTGCAAGCAGACATTGTTGTGTCATGTTGGACTAGATGACCTAGAGACTTTTACTTCAGGACTTTGCACAGTAGTTATTGAGAAGCTCTATAAATAAAAACTAATAAACTGAAGGGATTTACCTAAAAGTCTCTAACAAATGAAAGAGCATTTTCTATGCAAAAAAAAAGAACTGTCACAGCCCAGCACAGCCAAGCCCAACCTCCTGTCCTACTCATCTCTTGTCCAGGCCACATCTCTGACTGCTTTCCCAGCAATTGCTCCATCATCTTTAAAATGTAGGATTTAAAATCTTATCTTTTACCTCTTGCCTCTTCCCTAGGGGAGAAGGGCTACTCTGGTAGAGGAACAGAGGAAATATGCCTGGATCCAGGGTGAGCTGAGTCTGTCCCACCCATTGACCCCCTAAGACTTGGCCAGGATGAGCTGATTTCTGCTGCTTTGGGATTCACAGGTCTGAGAATAGAACAGGGTGAATACAAAGGAGTCCCACCTCTCCTCTGACCCTGGTACATTTAGCTCCCCTGAGCCAGAGAAACTGTGTTAAGTAACAGCTTCAGTTTGGCTTGAAAAAGCATATAGTAGTACAGGAAGGAAAAGAAAATACTGAAATTGTTCACTTTTGTAGTACTTGAGATAACAGGGATCTGGAGACTAACAAATCTGATTCATTCTTTCATATGCAAAGTCTATAAAACAACACACACATATATGTATAAACAAACATTGTCCCTTTGGGTGCATTTTGATCTGCATGTGAATGGTCTCACAAGCTTGAACTGAGTTCCAGGTTCAAAGACAGAGAGTAAAGACATCCAACCCATTCAGTTTCAGTTACTTATAATACATCAGTTTATTCTGGTGATAAAGCTTCTTTAATTGTTTGATAAAAGCACAAGGTGATTTTAAAGTGTCCTGGGAAATTACAATTTATATAGAGCTGCAAATACTGGTAAGAGGAGACAATAACATGTCTAAAGGGTTCCAGAGAAATCAAGACATTTGGAAGAAAGAATAGGCTTGGTCCTACAAACTACTTCATGGTGCAACAACTCTGAGCCCAGTGCACGAAAAGCTACCCGAGAGAGATATGCAAACTAAAATCTGTGAGGAGAGCATCTGGAAGACATATCTCCTCCTGCCTACACAGACAGAGAAGCACAGAGCTCAGAGGGGTTGCTACTGTCCCCATTACCTCTAAGTGAGGCACCTGAGGAAAATGTGTTCAGGAAGTGCTGATCTAGAGCTTCATGAGAGATGAAATTGCTATATAGACCTATGGATCTTGTCAGCCTTTGCCTCACTCTTCCAGGTTTTCTGTCTTGTAGCAGATCTTTTTAATCTAACTGTAGACAGTAGAAAATGGGGACAGTGCCTAGCATTGTTACCAACTGGATGTTAATAGAGGTTTAGCACATGTATCTGAAGATACCGGTCTTAATTTGAACAACTTCTTTCTTCCTGTATAAAATTGGATGGATAACAAAACATGCTTTAGTAAAGCTAAGAAATTGATGCTTTATTTTTAGATATAAAACCTACTGTTACAGGGATTTACTGTACAAGGTCAATTTGTACTTAGTATTCGTAATTGTTGAGTCACTTAGTGAGGTAGAAGGTAGGGGTTTGGTGATCATTCTTCACCAGCAGCCAGTCTCCCTTTACAACTGATATTTCATATTAAATTGTAGTCCCCTTGTTTCAACAAAATGAGTTGCAGTATATATCCTACATTTACCTCATGTCCTTTAGTCAGCTCATTGTGAAACTGCACAAAAGGAGAGTGAGGGAAGCAGCTGTGATATCTGTGCTCTTCAATACAGACAACATATTTGCAAGCAATTACTTTTCAGCTTCTTTTCTGAGTTCATATCCTCTACGCCCCTCAAAGATGGCAAATTAATTAATATAATGGGTAGTATAACGTAATAAGAAACAAAGTGCCTTCAAATCTAGATGTCAGTTTTGGGGATTTTCTGTTTTCCCAAAGAAAAAAGAATAAAGCTTTGAAAGTTATTTCTATGTTTGTAAGAAGCCCTTCCCAAATAAACTGCTTTTTCTTTTTTGCTTGGTTTCATTTCTGAGAGATGAAGAAGCCAGATGTGCACCCTGGGACAGGAGATGCCACTTGGCAGATCACCAAGGCACCACAAGATCAAGCCTTAGTCTGTCTATCCAAAATCTAGTACTTCCTTCTACAACTAGTTCTGAATTTCATAAGCTCTTCCTGAAAACTTTCATGGTAGGTTTCCATTTTCTTACATCCTTCCTTGTCATTTTACCGGCTAGGAATTGCCATGCTTGGAGACAGAAGTGACATGAGGATCAGAGGCTCTATGGGTACACACAAGAATAGGGGAAGTCATAGCTCCCCTTATCATTGCCCTGGGTTCAGCTACAAGTTTTTTTGCTCCTTCCTAGTAGCTGGTGCACTGCTGTGTTTCAGCTTTAGTCTGAGAGCAGCACTGATAACACACCAATATTTTAGTTGTTACTAACTAATGCTTACTCTGATCAAGGGCTTTTCAGTCTCTCATGCTCTGCCAGTGAGGAGGGGCACAGGAAGCCAGGAGGAAGCAGAGACAGGACACCTGACCTAAACTAGCCAAAGGGGTATTCCATACCACAGCATTTCATGCCCAGTATATAAACAAGGGGGAGTTACCCAGAAGGCCCAGATTGCTGCTCAGGTTGGGCTGGCTATTGGTCAGCAGGAGGTCAGCATCACTTTTGCTTACTGGTTTATTTTCCTTTCCTCCTTTTAGTTTTGTATTCTCTGCCCTTGCTATTTCCCTTATCATTATTATTATTGGTGGTAGCAGTAGTAGTCTTTTATTATACCTTAGTTACTGGACTGTTCTTATCTCAACCCATGGGGTTTACATTCTTTTGATTCTTCTCCCCATCCCTCTGGGAATGGGGGGAAGAAGGAAGGGAAGTGAGAGAGCGGCTGCATGGTTCTGAGTTACCAGCTGGACTTAAACCACGACAACCATACAGTTCACATGTCTCATCACCTAAGTCTCATGGAGAAACCTATGTCAAGGCTGCCACTTTGGAATTTGCCTGGAGAAGGGTTTGTTAACGTCACATGAAGCAGAAAGTCCCAAACTATTTTATCAAGCTACATTTTAATATAGTGAAATCTTAGATGTCTCAAGTTTAATTCTTTTGTGTTCACAGAGAGTTTGCATCTTTGTAAGCAGCAAGAAAAACTTTAGAGTTGCCCAAAAAGAAGTTGGTTCTAGGAAGCTTTCCTATATACAGGGCTGAACTTCATATGTCTGTTTATTTTAATCTATCAACAGATGATTCATTTTCTCTCCACTTTTTTTTTCTGATAACCAAATAAGTTTCTACCTCAGAAACATTTCTGTAGACAAAAAGGCAGATATTCACCTAATGCATAATTCATATACCTTCACTGACTTCAGGTACAATGAATTATATTGCTGAAGGAATTCGGTTAGTTTGAATCCATATTCACTCTCATCCTTATCATGCGCAGCATGCATGCCTTGTTCAACTGTATACTTGATGATTTTTTAATTGTTAGGATTTGTTACATATATTTCTATGTAATCTAATTAGAAACCTTGCAGCCCAGGAAAACTCATCCTTGAATACCTTATTTCACATTCTAACAGAGAAAAGTAACATGTAAATCTTTATGCATGTGTATAACTTGAGCATAATTTTTCTCCAAGCTCTCTCAGCAGTCAAGATTTAACTAGAATGGAAAATCATGCCAGTACTCTGAAGTTTGGTCTTTGCTTTAAAGATCCAATCATTTCATAATGATGTCGTGTTAGATCAGTCATGAGGGAAGTTGCAGAAATAGCTTATAAGAAAGGCACAATAGGAACTTACCACTCTTGAACTTGTTTCTTTTAGAATTAATACCAAGGCTTTTCTAACTTGGATTCTGTTTCTCAGTTAGCTTGTTAGCACATTTTCACCTGATCTTATATTGACCACTTTATTGTTTTTTTCCCCAGAAGAATAGTTGTAGTGACCAGAGCAATGATCCCCTCCTTGACAGAGAATAAAAATTACTAATTAATTTTTTCTTATTTTAGCTATTTTATTTTGTTTCATTTCCTAGTTTCTCTGTGGCAAGATTGTTGAGAAAATGTGAGATTTAATCACTGAAAAAATACCAACTATACTTCTAAAAAGAAAACAAGCTACACAATTCTATGGATGCTGGGTGGGCTTGGGCTTTTAATGAAAGAGCTTCTTTCATTTATGTGTAACATCAGTAAGAGAGGGCAGAGTATGTAGGTCCTTTTCTCCCTAAGCTTTGCCCTCAGGGAAAGAATTTGAATTACAAAAATATGAGGAGGTGTGTGATTTCATTTCCTTTTCCCATGTGAAGAACAGTGTGGGGTCAATGGTCTTTATTTTATTTGCTTAGTGAGTGATACAGAAAATGTGCTTTCTGAAGAACATGAACACTTGAGAAAAACAGAAATCCATACAAGCTGAATGAACTCTCTTTTCAAAATCTCTATTCAGTGTTTTCCTCCTACTTGGATAAAAATCTGAGTAAACCATGCCAAAGGTTGGAAGCTTAAGAAGCCATTAGGCATTTATTAGTTATTTGCATTACAATCTATTCTGCAGAATGAGTAAGATATCTACTTTATTTCCTATAAATATGCAGACTTCAGACTGCCTCAGTATTATCCTACCTGAATGCTAAATCAGATGAAGCTGTTAGCGCAAAAACAACAGGAAACAAAACCACTACAAACCAGGTCCTTCAAAGAACAAAGGTGAGCTTTTTATCTTCAAGTGGCACTGGAGAACAGTGGGGACTAGAAGCACAATAACTTGTGTCCAAACAAGCTAGTGGCCTATTGCAGCATCATCCCTGAATTTAGGATCAAACCATATTTAAAAACCTTACGGATGCTGAGGTAGGCAGAAGGAACAGTGAGTAGATTTTAAACATTCTGACAGACACTGGGAGCAAGTGAAATGCTGCGGCAGTTTGCAGCCAGATTCACAAAGGCAAGGAAGCAAGTAAATGGTGTGGACAAAGATTAGAGAAACTGGCCAGGAAAGATCGGAGTGCAGGCTGAGTGTGAAGCCCATTGCTGTTTTAGTCCTTTTGGTTTATGCACTGCAGACATAAATTGACATAATAAACAACATTTTTGCTTTACAGAAATTAGTTTTGAGCCTCTGAAATCAAGAGTTACTTGGCTTATTTGGGATAACTGTCATTGCCACAAGTTTTTGTCCTGTTACAACAGTGGAATTAGAGGTAGGAAGCAGACCTGGCAGCACACAGTTCCTCTCTTGCTGTCACCTGCAACAAATATACTGAAGTTGCCCCTCTCACTTTATGTATGCTCTTGAAATAAGCAAACAAATAAACATACATCTTTTGTCTATTTTTTCAGTCATATAACTGCAATTGTTGCACTTGCCCATATGATTCTTCAGAGAAGGAATATCTGAATTCCAGCCCTGGATTTTCTCTCAGGTAGCCATACAGCTCCTTTGTCCACAATTATGGAAGTTCAGTGCTTCGTCAGGCTTTTAATGAGAGAAAATGCTACAGTTCAACACCTGGAAAAGCCCAGGTGAACCTAAAGGTGCTTTCTTTAATTTGGCAGTGTGTGGGTAGTAATGCGTTATTTTCATACATATGTTCTAGACTCAGTCCTTTCACACCAAAGATAAACTCTCAGTGCTGCTAATGAAACTTCTCAAATGAATTTTGAACCCCTTGGAAACCTTTAATTGTTAAATGTTGCTTCTGTTTCTTAATGCTTCCCTTGCAAGCCAAAAAGGCATGCTGTCTATCCAGAATCAGAAAAACTGAGCTAGTTCACAAATTGCACTTGGCATTATAACATCACGGTAGGTATATTCTATGCTACTTTCATCTAGGAAAACCTACAGTAGAACACTCCACATGCCATTCATTTAATTGTTTATACACAGAGTCCTCTGGAGGAATTTAATATATTTGTTTCAGTTAACCCAGTCATGATTCAATTTCTCACATTCTGAACAGCAGGCACAGATCTATATTTCTTTTCTTTATTTCATTACTAGCTGATATTTTTATTGTATTTCACTTTGAGATTCATCTTATGAACACAGTATGTGTTTTGCATTGTGCTAGATCTTTCTTATTTTTAGATCTTGCCTGATTCACAGTAAGCTTTAAAGAAAATAATCCAGCCAGATATACAGTACCTTTTGTTCTTGGAACCATTTAAAATCAATTTGTGATCCTCTCCACTCAATCTTTTTCTTCAAAACTGATAATATTTTCCGCATGAAAAGTTGCTGACTTTAGAACAATAATATATGCTAAACCCATACATACATTTTTCTTTTTAATTGGTTTTATTAAATCTGTACATTTTCTTATCACCTTCTTTGAAGATGGGATTCTAGCTAGCTAGCTCAGTACAAAAGAACAAATAAAGGCCCACTCATTCGCCCTGTGACTGCACATACTGGAGAAGAGATCTTGTCTTGGGTAGCCATGTGGAAAAACTCTCCAGTTTCCTTTCTCAGGCTAAGGCAAAAGCCTTGGATTTCATTCTTTAAGGTTCTGGGAGGAACAGGGACAAGAAGCATCTTCTTGTTTTGGTCTATAAACTCTCCAAGGAAGCTGCTCCATCTTTCAGCTCATGAAGACTTTTCAATCATGTCTACAGCAAAGCACTCTAAAAGATTGGGCTAGTGAGTGCCTTACAGTAATTCCTAAACTGAAGCATGAACACTGAGTATTCCATATATAACACGCTAATGACAGCCTGGATCATGGTTTGGGATATCCAGAGACCCACGCCTGCAGTAGCTAGAACAGCGAAGTACATGCTCCATGAAGAAATTTACTTCCACAAAGGACTACTACCAGCCTGCTTCTGAACTTTGTCTCAATTTGATGCTTATTCAAATCCCCAAAGACCAAAATATTTTACTGTTACAATGGAGGAAAGATACAAGTTTAGATGTTGTGATGTTTTTTGCTTTTTCTCCAATCTGTCAAGTATTCAGACAATCTTCGAGACTGGAATAGAAAGTGGAACTAGAAGTGAGGAAATATAAATTGAACCCCAAAATTCTCCTATATTCTCATTCTCCTACATGAAAACCACATTGCAGATAAATGCCACAGGAAAGTAATACTGATATGAAATGTTTGAAATATAAAAAAATTAAAAGTATTTTAATATTTTTTTTTCACTCCAGTTATTCTTTTTGTAACACAGCATGTAGTTAGAATTTATTCATATGGAAGTGTTTTAATATTCAATATACCTTGAATGCGTTGCAATGCTAAAATTTCTTTTATGTTAATATCTTCATGCAATCACTGAGGAAAATATACCTTGATTTTCGAGGTTCTTAACAGTAGCTACGATTATTATTCAGAATTTATATATTTATTCATTCTTAAACTGAGGTCAGGTTAATATAACAATGAAAATCTAAATAAACATTCAGAAATAAATTTTCTGAAATGCATTGTCTTTACTTATATATTGGTCAGGGCAATCCCAAGCACAAATACAGGGGGCCCCAACATTAGTAGAGTGTGGACATGTTGGAGCAAGTCCAGAGGAGGGCCACAAAGATGATCAGAGGGCCGGAGCACCTCTCCTATGAAGACAGGCTGAGAGAGTTGGGTTTGTTCAGCCTGGAGAAGAGAAGGCTCCACAGAGATCCCATAGAAGCTTGCGGTGCGTAAAGGGGGCCTTACAAGAAATCTGGAGAGGGACTTTTTATAATGACATGTAGGGACAGGATAAAGGGGATGACTTTAAGGTGACAGAGGGTAGATTTGGGTTAGGTATTACGAAGAAGTTCTTTCCTGTGAAGGTGGTGAGACACTGGAACAGGCTGCCCAGAGAAGCTGTGAATGTCCCATCCCTGGTACTGTTCAAGGTCAGGTTGGATGAAGCTTTGAGCAACCTGGTCTAGTGGAAGGTGCCCCTGCCTATGGCAGGGAGGTTGGAACTAGATCATCTTTAAGGTCCTTTCCAACCCAAACCATCCTATAATTCTATGGTCCTCCTCTGCACTTGCTCCAGCAGTTCCATGTCCTTCTTATGTTGAGGACACCAGAACCAAAATATTAACCACATTAGCTACTGTCTGTTTTTAAACAGCTGGCATACAGTACTGCATACACCTCCAAGAGGTCATGTGCATATAGAGGCCCATGAAGTTGTAACACTCTGTTTTGGCCTCCCCTCAGAGCACACCAGCAAGCTTATGAGGTTTTTCTTGGGTTTGACATCTGAGAGGCTGCACTGGCAAAACTGAAAAATTTACGCGAGGTTTTCAGATTGAAAGTACAGGCGCTAGAGTTTGTCCAACCCTTTCTTACCACGCAGACAGACAGTGTTTGAATCTTTTGGCACGTAAGTATGTCCTGAAGAGATATATTCTGCAGAATAACATAAGAAGACATAGGACAATTAGAGAGCTGATGATTAAATGCTTTCCTCAGCTCTATTTTATTCAACAGTAGGGACACAACCAATACCTGCTTGAGGATCTCACTGGTGACCTCGAAGAATCACTGTCTTGTGGCTTAACAAACTTTCCTTTCAGCTCACTTGAGGCAAGAGGCACTAAATGTATTCTCTAGAATTTATGAGTTGTTTTTTTTTTTCTCAAAAGGACCATCTTTCATCTTCCATTTATGTAAAAGTACCAAAATGAGTATTGTTTGCAGAGATTGATGGCTTGACTTTGCGAACGAAGATTTTGGCAGGGTTTTAACCATGCACACTGCAATCACGAACAGGACTAAAACGGCAATGTGGCATAGGCAGGTCTGAGTGAAAAAGGACTGCTTGGTCATACATGATGTTTCCGAAGAAGAGTTTCATCTCCTGGATCAATTTCGAGCGACCAAATGTCCTGAACCACCTGCTTGCAGGGTAGAGTCTGGGGCTCCCAGTACACCTTGTCATCTGTCATTTGCAGAGATACTAGTTAACCAACTGACAATCATATAAGTTTGGTTGTTCAAATGTTGCCAGCTGATTCTTTTATTATAGATAATATAATTTTTGCTGGAAAAAAAATTGAATACAGTGAACTATATGATGCAATTTGTCACTGGCTTTTCAGGCCTTTGTCTTTATCAACCGCTGCCAGGGTACTGCTCAGTAAAAACATCTGTAAGCATTTGAAGATGTTCATAGTAGCCAGTTGTATCCAAAAAAGAAAGAAAGTTTTTATGTTTCATGTGGCTGTTGCTTGGGTATATTGAGCTCAGACTGTGTATCTTGGCTAATTAAACCTAACATGCTGTAGCTGTTTGCTGTAAGCTTATAATAATTTTTCCTCCTGCACAGAGAAGCAGATGTTTAAAGAATGTCTGAACAGCAAGCTGAGCGTAACTGCATTACTATATAGCATTCAAAAATGTAAGGTTATGTAGTTATTGATACGCTGAAAACTAAGAATATAGATGTGGTTTATATACAACCTGATTGACTTGATCTGAAATGAAGCAAGCATAAATCACATACTCTGAACTGCAACTGTGGCAATTTTAATGGTTTGGGGTTTTTTATATAAAATTCTTGTTGCTGCAGCATCAGGAAACTTTAAATAAAAGAAAACATTCAGTGAAAGTAAGCTGTGGGACAGATTTGCATTATAGGATTTTATATATTAATTGCACTTTCTTGGACTTCTTATTGTTAGAGAAAGACCTCAGTAGAAAGAATTTAAAACTAAAGACCACAGTAAGTGGAACAATATTAGAAATATATGAGTAAGGATGATAGCTGACAAAGAGAGAAAGTTCTCCTATGAAGGAGATTCAGGAGCTCTCAGGTCCTCAGTACAATCTCCTTGTGAAGGAATTCTGTCCAAACCTTCTCTGGAGTCCCTGTAATATGAAGGAATTAGGGTTTGTTTCTTTACAAGCACCATCAGTGTGCTTTGCTAGACATTCAGTGTTAGGAGAGGGACCTGTCATTTTGTGAAGACATGAGCAGTGAATAGAAGGGATGGTGTGTTTCTGAGAAAAAAACAGAGGAAAATCTTGATCTTATGCAGCTTCAGTAAAACACAGTAAACATTCTGCATTTTGGAGCAGAATGCTTACTTAATTGGGTCTTTTGTTTCATTTCCTTTACCAGAAAAAGTAAAAATATTTACACTTGGGGTTTTTGGCAACACATAGTCATCAGTTTTTTGCATCAGTCTCTAATCTAGATTTAGTCTTCTAGGCAATGTTAGAGCATATATGTTAAATAGAAATTATATGGAAATCCTATGTCCTTCCAATACTATTTAAGATATAAAAATACAATGTATTTAGATGGACTACCATATCTCTGGAGGTTTTTTATTGCTTTCTGCTTTGATAGATATTTCCCATTGGTACAAAAGGTACAAAGTTTACATATCTGAAATGTGCAAGGATGTGAATTCTGACCATAAACTGCCAACATCAACTTTTAATAAGAATCGTAGTCTAGCCTACATTGCATCTTCAACTATATTGTCCTAGGCCAGCAATTGCAGTCTTTTATACAAGACCTATTTTATGGTAATATTTTTATCTAATGTATATTTTTATCTTGACTTTGAAAGATCAGATCCTGTTTGTCATGTAAATGCTGCCTTGTGAATGCTTCAGTAACTTAAAGGAACATTGCCGCTTCAAAAAATTGAAGCAGCAGTATTTGTTCTGTGATTGCCACATACAGACATTTTTCTTCCAAATCCCTCCGACTGAAGAAAGGTAAAGAGGGTGGGAGGGGGAAGAACATGTCAAGGCAAACTTAAATAAAGCCCATTCAAAAATGAAACAACTTAAATAGATTGTATTTGGTTCTATTTAAAGGAAAAAAAAAAAGAGGCATATTTGTGATATGTAGGCTGAATGCTCAATTCAGATGCAGAATTAATCTGAGGTGCTCATCCCTCTTCTTATTCTGCTTAGTTTTCCACCTGGATAAATTCGAACGCAAGTAGCATGCCTGAGGGATTCTATGGCGAGTCTCTGCTATAGGTCTCCTTGATCAGGATCCTTTCGGCTTTTAGTCATGTTGCTTCAGTCCTACTGGGATCATTCAGGTCTGTGAGCAACTGCTGATGCAAAAACAAAATGAGTAATATTTAAAATAGTTGCTTAAGAAATCAAGCAAACTGAATGTCCAAAGTCATGCTACAAAGAAGTTGTTCAAAGCAGATGAATTCTCATCAATTATGCCAGTTTTTACCAACTGCAAATCTAAGCAAGTATGATTTTTTTATACTGGTACAGATGCTGTGTATGACAGATCTTTTGTACATGTTCCAGTAACTTAATCTGTCTTCCTTCTACTCTGCACACAGTATCTGCTTGGAATGAAAAGATGCTACATTTCTAGTAGCCCTGGTCTTCCTAAGTTCAGCAGCTGTTTGGAGATGTATAAGCACTGCTTATTTTTAAACATGCAAAACAACTGGGAGGAGATCAAAGGAAAATGCAGAATTCAAATTGATTAGCAGAGTACGTTATACATAATATGTAAAACAATGGTATGTAAATGTACCATGGTATCACATGGTTATAATACATTGAAACAAAAACTTTTTATTTAATTACAGACCATTGAAAATGAGTCTCCAAAGCTAGGCAGAATTTTAGACAAAGTTAAATAGTGTTTTAATGTTTCATAGAAGGGGCAAATGTATTCTTGTTTACTTCCCATTCTGAAAGCAAACTTAAGGCTAATAAAGGACATTAGAGTAATGAAACTATTCCACTTGTGAACAAAGTAATGAGTCTGGACAAAAATTGCTCCATTTCCTCTGCACTGCCAGGGTTTAGTATCTCTCTCTCAGGTTTAGGAAGACTGCTCAGTTCTACAAAAAAATTACCACTTCTCACAAGCCTATGGGATATGTTTATGTTTCAAGCTGATGGTAATATCTTTGTAACAATCATCCAGCTGCAACTATACTGTTGAAAGTGATCTGATGAATTGATAAAAACTTTCAAGATATCAGCAATTTGGTTGTTACATTTAAGTGATGCAGGCTGAACTGCGCACACATCCCAAATTCTGCATCCAGGTATCTCAGAAAAATATGCTGCATAAAAGAAGCTTTCTCTGATATCATCTATGTAAAGTACAAAGTTTTGAAAGACACTTTTAATAACTCTATATGAATGAAAGTACAGTATGTACAAGCCTGTAATTTCTCTTCCAGTTTAGGAAAAGTGATTTGAAATACGGATAATACTGTTTGGACAGTTGTGTACTTCTATGAATTCACTGTTCGAGCTCCTATTTGTGTTAGTTTTCATTGCAAAACAGTCAGAGTGTATTAGGTTTTCCAGAGGATGAAATCCACATGTTGGTAAATTATGCTGTTATATTTCCTACTTCTTCAGAATTAGTGGTTAATTCATATAGCAGAATTAAAACTAATATTGAAGTTGACAAACAGGTTCCTCAGCTACTGTGAATCAGTAAATTGAAATGTAAGCTGCATTTTATATATATCTGTGGGAACAGGCATTGTGCTGAGAAATTTTGGTACTAATAACACTCAATAATTTATCTTGATGGTTAAGCATCTTTTTGTCTTTTTTTATTATATGGGAGGACATGAAGAAGACTCATGAGTACTCAAACAGAAAGGCCCATCTGTGTATGAAAGAGAAGAATTCTTTCCACCAGCTGATTTAAGTATGACCTTAAACGCAGCAGTCAAGTCACTGGTGTGCAACACTTGCATCTGGAATTTGAAAGGACATTTAAGATACACTGACATGATATTATTATAGCTTTTCAAAATAAGATTTTTTTGCTGTGGTCCATTTTATCTTAGCCAGTTACGTTATTTCAGAATGGAGTTGAGTGTTCTCAGCTCCCAAGGCATGCTGGCTGCCATGTTGTAGTATAGCACTGACCTCTGTATTCTGGATGACTCAAAAAGAATTGTTAACTCATTTGACATTAAAATAATGTTCAGTGACTCTGTCATTTTCAAGCAATTTTCTGAATAATTTCAAATCTATTAATATACAGGAAACTGCTGCTTAACAAAGGTTGGATTCAGTGAATCCAGGAACACCAGCTAATTATTAACTTCCCTTATTATCTGAAATGAAACCTGCTACAACAGACTCATTTTCAATACCAGATAGTGAGGAAGATGGAAGCAGTGCACACAATTGACATCCTTGTCTGAAAAATTGCAGCAATCTTTTATTTTCCTTGTAGTCTGCTGTTTTACATGGAAAAAAAATAAAAATCTAAGCTGAATATACAATACTACTGCACCAGATTTAGGAGACTTGCTCCAAAAACTCATGGGAATATGGAGGGCAATAAAATTAGTACAAAAAAAATATCTATTTGAGTTTAAATATGAATTTCTTCTTTACACTTGCAGCTTGATTTGTTAATTGATCCTGTTTATTACAGTCACAAAAAAAGACCAGGTAACAGTTTCTTTCTTTGGAATGCTTCTTGGATGGAATGAAAACAAAAGAGCTAACTTATCTATAATAGGCACAACCCAGACCTTGTGACTGCTTCTTTCAACACTACTCCCTTTCTTGGTTTCTTGATGTTACTTAATCACAATATTAAATAACAAAAATAAGACAACATATAACCTGACACTTTAAGGTACCGAGCTTCCTTAAAAATTATGTCCAATGTATTTTCAACTTACCTATTATGTTTTAGATAGCTAAAAATTCCAGCTGCGACATGCATATCTGATTATTTTTTCATGGTGTCTTAGAATATGTGCAGTAAAGGGTGTCTGTGCAAGCCTGGTGAAAAGATCATTGCTTCACTGAAGTGACTGACTATGTATTGTAAGCCAATAAGAACTGGTTTATTTTCAGCAACCAGAACAAGGAATGATGCTGGTGGATTGAAAGATATGACATATTGTTTAGCCTTGATGAATATTGAAGATTGTCTCGTCAAGGAAAATTGAAGACCACAGATGTTCCCATGTCAAAAAATAGATAAGCCCAAGGGGAAAAAGGAAAGGGAACCACAAGATAAAAATTGAGCTGTTGAAACGTGGTGAGTGAAATGTGGTGATTATTGTAGTCATTATACTGTTGTCAATTAGATTAGAAAGTAATTCTGGAAAATAGTATTGGATGAAGAAGTAATGGAAAAATTATTTTAACTGCAACCAATTAGCTTGCAGCAAATTAGATAATGAATGACCTGAGGTTTCAAAGCAAAGGTGGTTTCTCAAATTTTGAACTTCTGTATTAATATCTAAAATAATCTGGGTCATTCTCTTCTTACAAGCAATATCTCAAGAAGGCAGAAAAAAAACACAGCTGTCATTGAATTTTCCCCAAATACTTCTGGAGAAGCAGAAAACATGCATCTCTCTCCTCCTTTGAAATAGGTGCACTCCAAATGCCCCTTTTGTAGCAATTCCCAGCAGTCAGAATGATACTCAGAGAAAGACATCAGGCTTCTGGTCAGGAGATCAGCTTTAACATTAGAGCAGGACAACTTTAGGGCCAGGGCCTCAAGAAACTCTGCTCTGAGTCCCCAGTTCAACAAACAAGCCTGTGACCACATAAGAACATGAATGTATTCAAGGACATGGCAGATTACTTTGTGGTTTTCAAAGCATGGCACATCTTCTTTACTCTCTGTGCATGCTGGGTGCAGTTGGTTTCTTGCGGGAGCTAGGAATCATATTTGTACTTTCTATTTGACACTGCTATACAAAATCTGGCAGTTCTTCAGTATATGTACTTAGTTAGGTCTGCAAGAAGCAGGAAAATGTGCCAGAGATGTAGAAAAGCTATTAAAACGTAACTTCAACTCCACATCTCTATTCAGTCGAGTCAATCTAAATAAAGGTTTGACTTTACGTCATGTCTTCAAATAAGACAGTGCTCTTAGGGATACTTTTAATCTATGTACAACATGACAGATATGAAGGCCCATAACCTCAGTTCTTTATTTAAAATTAATTGATGCAAACTAGTCTGATATTTAATTAAATATATCCATATAGACTTTGCATGTACATACCTAAGTTATTCTTTCAAACCATGAAAGTTAAACAGGTATATCTTTAAATATAGGAAAACCTTACTTTGTAGTTAAAAATAAAGTGTTGAACAGCAGAATTTCTGTTTTGTTCGTCTCACATAGAATAGGAAAGGAAAGCAGTAATAATAGCAATGAGTCAAAGCTGTGGTAGCAGATTTCAAACTGGAGCATCCTTATATGTTCACTGAAAGTATGGCTTTAATAATTGCAAGGTCATTCTGTCCAGTGTTTATTACAGTGATGATGTGCTGATGACACAGTCCAATTTTATAAAACTCAGACTCTGTAATCCACTTTTGTTGTCTCTTTAGATAGTGGCTATACTACAGATGTATTGTGCTGCTGAAAAGTGAGTGGAAAATGCAGAATGCCTTTTCTGTTACTAGCTTCGCAGCAGGGTTTTCTAATTCTTGCTGTACCTAAGAAACCTTTGCATGAATGTGCAGCCATGCTGGAGACAGGGAACCTCAAATAATTCCCTACAACTTGAATAAGAGTAATTCAGTCATACGATACAGAGTTTTACATCATCTCATCCTCAAGGATTCCACATATTATTTTAAAATACAGATCTTAATGACTGAAAATGGAGATGGAAAAAAGTGGAAGAACCTGTTTCAGCTGTGAATTCTCACCCCCTTTTTTTCTTTTTTTTTTTGAGGACCCATAAATTGAAGCTTGTTTTGAGTTCATTAAATGAATTTTCCTACAGTTCATTTCAATTCCTTATTTCTTGTGGAAGAAATATCAAATTCTAGAAGATCTTTCACTACTCAGAAAGTAGGTCACTGTAGAATAAAGACATTTCTTAGCTTTACTTTAGCAAGCAATCTAGCACAGCAGAAGCAGGTCAGTCATCATTTTTGTCTACCATATGGAGCATTTCAGAAGACCACTATGTTCTTTCGTAGTAGGTTTGGCCATATCCCTTAGGCCAAATTTTCATCATGTACAAGATGCAAGGGCTTTTGTGTTTCCATTTGGGATGGGAATGGAACTGGATTAATCTTCCCAATATAGTTTCTCTTTGGAGACTAGATAGTGTGAAACTTCATATGTAGATTTCAGAAAAGGAATATTATTTGTGTGCACCACTGCTGGTCTTTGAATTGAACCAGTGCCCATCAAGACAGGATGACTGGAAGATTTTCTTCTGAACTGCACTACTGCTCCAAACCAAAACTTTAACATACATGCAGCTACTAAGCATTGGTCTTATGATGGAAAAAAGTAGTAAGCTCAGTATTTGGGTTAATTACATGGAGGCATGACTATTCTATTTTTACTGATTTTTTTATAATCACTTTTCCTGCATCTTATTTCACAACATGTTAACAAGAAACATATACCTTAATATACGATCCAGTACAATCCCAACTGACAGGTAAAAGAGTCCCACTTAAAAAGGATTCAGTCAAGCCATTAGGGAGGAAGGCTTTTGAAGCTGAAGTGTTTTGTTATTAGAATCAAATTTTCAAACCCTTCCTAAATTTTAAAAAATAATAGTAACTTTTTAGAAGCAGCAGTTAAGTAAACAGCAGAAAACCTGCAGCAAAGACTGGTAATATGAGTGCAGTTTTATAATCAGATTTTACTGCAGCAGATAATATAATTGATGATACACAGCTCATGGTATAATTGTCTCAAATTACTGATATGATTGAAATAGAGCAGTAGCTATATACTTCTGCTGCTTGTCTGTCCAAACACTGTTTCTAAAATACTATGCACCTCTAACATAACACAGGACAGACCACTTTACTTTTTGCCAGCCAGACTGTAGGAACTCTGGAGCTGCCAAAACACAGCAGTTTATCTATCCAGTGACTAATGATTGCAAGTAATATATACCATTATGGGAAGACAGGCTGCCTCCACTGATTGCTTTGTGATGATTCTGGTCTGGATTGCATGAATACTTTTCAGGGGAGGAAAAGTGGTTTTTTAGTCTATTTCCTGAAATCAGTCATCAGCTTAAAACAGCACCAGAAACTTGTTTGAAGTGTCCAGAGTCAGGATCTTTTCAAACATTTCTCTTAACGCAGCATTTCTTCATTTTACCAAATTTCAGTTCTACAGGGCTATTACCCAGCAGCTAGATCATGAAAAATGGGTATATGTGCAAAAACTAATTGCAAACTCAGTGGTGAAATAACTGATTTCTTAAATTACTCACATTTCTTAAATCTAGGTTGCCTAGAGAAGTGGTAGATGCCCCATCCTTAGAGACATTCAAGGCCAGGCTAGATGTGGTTCTGAGCAACCTGATCTAGTTGAAGATGTCCCTATTCATTGCAAAGAGGTGGACTAGATGACCTTTGAAGGTCCCTTCCAACCCAAACTATTCTATGATTCTATGAAATTATGAAATATTATAATAATAATGATGTATACAGTAACTAGCCAGTCCGTAAATTAGGGTGCAAATAACCATACAATAAGTCATAAAAATATTAATTGATTAAATATTTTTAGACAGTGAGAGGCTTTCAGGACCATGCAATAGTATTTGCCTGAAGCAAAAAGGTTGCAATTATAGTTCTTCATTCTGCAAGGAGTGTGGGAGAGAAAAACTGCATCACAGACTGAAGGAAAATATTCAATTGTCCTGGATTTATACAGGGCTGAAATTTGCAAAACGTAGAAAATTGAGCTTTGGCTGATGGTCGTAAAAGGAACATGTCTAATAGCACCCTTTTATAGGAACTCTGAGTACATTTAGTGTGCAATCAAGTAAATTGGATAAACAATTTTAAGGGTCTGGTACTCACTGAAGATGTAGGCAATTTCAGATATTCCGCATGTTTGTTTTATAGTATAAAAAAGTAAGTAAACTCTGAATTGCTTCAGACCATTGCATGAATGAAAAAAGGGTGACTTTGTGATACTTACCTTATTAAACTCGAACTATAGCAGTTTTTCCATCACCTAAGTAATATATGGAAAGTGGGAAAGGGAATGGCAGGGAGAGGGATGATGAGGGAAGAGGGTGGAGAGGGAATTCAGTAACTTTTTAAGGTATTGATCATTTGGTTTGATATTTAATAATTAAAGATTCAAATCTAGCAGGCGCCACTACAATGTTTCTTCAGAAGTGTTAAGAATAAGTCTGTATACCACCATTTGCTCAGTACTTTTGTCCTCCCTTTGCCAAATCCCATTTGTGTGCTCAGCACTGTAAACTGATTATTCCTCAAATCAAGCTAATTGACCAATTAGCTGAAAGTAAAGGTAAATTAGACATTTTAAGTATTGCATAATTAGATTTACTGTCAGTTAATGAACTACTGCAGATACAGCACATTCACAAAGGAATATCAGCAATAGGAATAATAAAAAAAAAAAGATCTCAAAGCATAAATACTTAAATATGTTTGTGCTAAAAAATTTTTTCATTCTTCTTTATTTTGTTTGTTATCAACATTGCTATATTGTTATCAATAACAGCTCAGTATATAAGTAAAAATATTGTCTTTTCTAAAACATAAGGTATATTTTATGTTGCTGAGTGTTAGACCTTTACTACTGATAACTCCAGGTGTGATAACTGCATCTGTTGGCACTGTTAGTTCTATCTGTTAACAGTCATTGTGAAGGTCAAAGAGGAAAATAAGGATTGCCAACAGCAGGAATTTCAAGGTCTATCTAAGTAGCTTTGTATGTTCGTTGCAAATAAACATTGAACATCTTGAATGCTTACTCAAGGCTTAACAAAAAAAATGCTTGAGGTCATAATTCCTTCTTTAATCCCTTTCCCTTTTCCACACCCATTCCTCACAGCTTTTAGCCACAAATACATCAAATCTCCTGGTTCTCTCCCTACTTCTTTTAAGATATTGCTAGATCTAGATTTTGGATGCTGTCTTGGTGGGATTCAATAAACATAGGGATCTTGGCATCATTTGAAATGCCCTGATGCCACTTGAATTCTGCTGACTGAGTGTTTTATTGGTAAGGGGATATAACTACTTTTTTTTTCATTACAGGGTGGTTTTTTGAGGGTAAACTCATTAAAGATTGCAAAGTTAGCCATAATGTATGTTTCATAATTATCATAGTTGTTAACTGAATGCAAATTAATTTCCTTCAGAAACTCAGCTTATGGGAGTAACTTTCTAATCTTCATATAGTCCAAAAAGAAAAAATAATTAAAAAAAAAGAAAGACATGGAAGGAACCCAGCATTCAGATATTCTGAGATTATTACACTGCAGCAAAACTGTTTCTTGCTCATTTCAGTGGCATCCACCAGTTCAAGGGTTCATATATTTCCTGGTAACTTCAGAAATTCTCATTAACTGTCATGGTGCTATTTGAAAATATGGTTGTGTAAATTACTATGTTCACCCAGCTGAGTCTTATATTCTCTTAGTGTAAAGCACTTGTACTAGGTATGTTGTGGGAGTCAGAAGTAAATTCTAAAAGTAATGTTATGTCAGTGTAAAGGCTCCTTTCCCCAAAGGCAAAATCCTGCCTATATTTAGTATTATCTGGAGACATCTGCAAATGTCATATACAGACCTTCTGTTTTCACTTGACCACTCCAAGCTGCACACAAGGTAAATATTTAGCTAAGCGCCTTTTCACTTTTATGAATCCAAACCATTTCCTGCCCAAAGCCCACCTTGTAGTCTCTGCAAATATTTCCCTGTCTGGCTGTGCAAAGAGCTTTACCTGACTGCAGTTTAATAACTTTTTATTCACCTCTTTCAAAACATAAAGGTCATTAGCGTGCTCTTTCTTCTTTTCCCTCCCAAGAAAAAAATTATTCTGAGGATAAATTTAAAAAAAAGCCCCAAAAGAATAATATGACTTAAGGTTCCAATATTTAGCTAACGCTATTAAACTCTTTTTGTCCCGCCTATTCCAGAATTTTAGATATAGAATGGATTCCACTCAGCAGCTGGTGAACTCTGCTTTTGTTCTCTAAAACCAAGAGGGGCTTTAGGACCACAGGAAAATTCAACCTGGAAGAGATCTCGGAGGTCTGTACTCCAATATCCTGCTCAGAGTAGGGTCAGCTGTGAGGTCAAACTAAGTTGTTCAGGTTTTTATCCAGTGGGATCTTGAAAACCTCCAAGGACAGATTCAGCAAACAATTTTTTGTCAATCTTGTCCAGTGCCTGACTTTTCTCAGGGGGAAAAGGACATTTTTCATCTACAGTTTGAACCTTTCATTTCAGCTTCTGCCCATCATCTCATCTTCCCACCACGCCCTGCTTTGAAGAACCCAGTCTTCTTGCTGACCTTCCTGGAGGTACTCGGGAGCTGCTGTTAGGTCCTCTTGAAGGCATCTGTGCCTAAGGCTCAACCAGCCCTGGTTCCTCAGCTTCTCCTCATAGGGTGAATGCTCCAGTTCCTGACCATTTTGGTGGCCCTCCATTGAAACTACTTGAGTTTATTCTTGTCTTTCCTGTATTTGGGAGCCCCAAATAGAACATGATACTGTAGGTGCTGTCTAAGGAGGGCTAAGTAAAGAGAGGTCATTTCACTCCACCTCCTGACTTCTGTTCTGGTCATAAAGACCACAAAGCTGCTGGTTGTCTTTGCTTCTTGGTGACTTATGCTCAGCTCCCTCTCTGCTAGCATGCCAGGGTCTTTTCAGCAAAGCTGCTCCCCTCACTCAAGCAGCAGCGTGCATTGCTGCAGAGGACTCATCCTTCCTCTGTGCAGGATCCTGCATTTGTCCTTGTAGAATTTCATAATGTTCTTATCCCATTCTTCCAGCCTGTCTAGGTCCTCATAGAAGGCAGCTCTGACCTTGAGTGTACCAACTTGACCTCCCCAGTTTGGTGTTATCTGTAGTCTTGATAATGACTCCACTGTCTCCTTGAATTCAATGATGAAGTTGTGAAACTGGTCAGGTCCCAAAGTAAAGCCCTTCAGTACTCCACTTGTTACTGGCTCAGCCAGTAGCTTCTAAGACCAGGTTTTTAGCCATCTAATTGCCCAGTCATCCAGACTGGGATATCTTGGTTTGGATACAAAAGTACTGTAGGAGACAATATCTAAAGTCAAATCCAAAATGAATTACATTCCCTGTGTTCCCCTTGCCACACACCCACACACCGATGATTCTCTCAGTAAGACAGTCAGGTTGGTCAGGCATGATTTACATTTGTTAAATCCGTGTTGATCATATCCAGTCACCCAGTTCTTTCTTGTGTACTCAGAAATGACTTCTAACAGGACTCACTCCATGATCTCCCAGGACTGACCAACCTTTAATTCCCTGAATTGCCTTATTTTATTTCTCTTTTTTTTTTTTTTTACGGTGCAACATTTTCATTTTCCTTCTTCTTTCACTCACGGATTCCTCTCTTCTAATTGTCTCCATGACCTTTCAAAGGTGATAGACACTGCAGATACGTTGGCCAAAATCACTCAGCACCTTTGTATAAAACCCACTCGATCCCACAAACTTGGACGCATCAAATTCTTGCAAGTAAAACCTGACTCAATTCACATCCACTGCTGTTAATTCTCCTCATTCACTGAGCACAGAAGCTTAGTCAGTGAAGCCTGAAACAAAGATAGTACTGAGTACCTCAGCCTCATATGTGTCTGTTGTCACTAAATCAGATCATCTTTCAGGCTTATACTTTTTGTTCAGCCTTTTACCACTAACACAGTGATAAAAGCTCTTCTTTTTGTCGTTCATGTCCTCTGGGACTCTGCTCTCCAGTTGAGCTTTGGCTTTTCTGACGTTTTTTCTTATATAGCCACCCAACAATCCTGAATTCACCTGCCGTTGCTGGTTCTGCTTTCACTTCCTTTTTTGCACTGAAGCTTGTGTCGTAAATTTCCTGCTGAGTCAAAGCAATCTCCTGGTACATTTTGTCTTCCTGATGGACAGTTCTGCTCTTGGAAGATGCTGTCCTTAAGACCTTCCAAATTTTGAGATCCTCTGCCCTTCAGAGCTGCCACACATGTGCTCCACCTACCAGTTTTCTGAATAAGCTGAAATCTGCTCTCCTGAACTCTGGGGTCTATAGTTCTCTACTCTTCTTTCTTTCTCTTCATGGTATTGAACTCCAATGTTTCATAGCCCTTACAGACATGGCTTTCACAGATTACCACACCTCCAGTTGATCCTTATCAACAACTAACAGAGACAGATATGTGTCACCTGTTTGGCCTATTCAGTACCTGTATCAAGAATTTATTCTCAGTCACCATCTGGAAATCTTAATGATCACCTTCATCCTGTGATGTTTCTCTTTTAGCAGATGTCAGGGAGATCAAATTCCCTATGAGAACCAGGAACTGCGATGCAGAGGTTTTCTTGAGTTGGTTAAAAAAGGCTTTCCCTGCTTACCCTGATCAGGTGATCTGCAACTCTAAAGCAGTGACAGTGTCCCCAGGTGAGGAACTTCTGCTCTGGACCATAGCTGACCAGTTCAATAAGGGCTCAGCCTTTTGAAGGTCCAAGCTTCCTAAGTTCTTTTTGAAACAAATTGGTGTTGAAGAACTTCTAGCAGATCCTCCCAGATTTCAGTAGGAAATTAAAGGTGCTTAGCAGCTTTCAGGCTCAACCCAGATAAAAGAATAAAACATAACACCTGTAGAGTAGAAGGGAATCTTCCCCCTTTCTTGTTGGGTTGTTGGGGTTTTTCTGGGTACATTCACCAATTAAAGAGCACTCCCCTGGGCTACCAGAGGCACTGAAAATCTTGTGAGTCTGTGTCCTTTCAGCAAATGAATAAATACATAGGGGGATTCCTCCAAAAAGCCCAATCAATCTGGAAGTTAGTGACTCATGAGCCTTTGTTGAATTTAGTGCAAGAACAAACAGTTGTTTCAAAGAAATAAACAGCATGATCGAAAGTACAAGCTTTAAATTGTTTCCTGCAGATGGTCTGAACACAGATGGTTCAAAAAAGAAAAGAAAGAAAGTGTGCTCCCAGCATAGTTGTCTTTCTTTTTGGAATCTTTAAAATCATAACTTAATAGTTAAGAGAATGACAGTATTAGGGCCTGCTGGAGTCCGCTGTGACTCCTTGAGTTGTGCAGGTTCCAAGAATCTAACACTTCATCTAGTCTTCAGCTCGAGCTACCCAATGCCTTCTTTTGATTTCACTGGAATAACACTAGTCAAAGATAGTTATACTGGCAAAGATATGAACCTTTCTGTCAAGGTACCTCAATAGTAAGGCAGCTGAGCAGAATAGTCTCTTTATAGTCACCTTCATTTTATAATTGTAAAGACAACCTTGTTTTGTAGCCTTTAACAAATTTTACAAGAAAATAAAGGAGTTGTAATAAATGCTATTTCTAAAATAAATATATAAAACGCCTTTGAGAATTCCCTTGTTTAGAATATAATAGGAATCTTCCCTTATGTCTTCCAGAATTCAATAAAATATTCATTGAAGTTGAAAGGGTGGAAGGGAAAATCCTGTCACTTTTGTTCGCTCTTTTTCCTTAACTCTTACATCTTATACTCTTTTCTCAAAGATAAAGGTGATTTGAACTGATTCTTTTATTTAATTTAAGTTTTTAAGAATGTATTTACTTACCATTTATAAGAAATATATTAGATGAATTCGTACTGTTTTCATTCTGTGGACGACAGTTATGATGTCTTTATAGCTACTGATTGCAGATGAAATACACCAGGATAGCTTTGGAAAAACACGGTAGAAAGTAGTTGAATGGATAATTAGGCCTATAGCTAAACTATGACTGTGACAAGATGTGGCCCTAGACAGCCTTTTGACAACATGATGTAATAGAATTGAGTGGATCCCTTCAAAGGCAAAACTAGACTGATTTTATCCATAGTGGGCTTGGAAGAGAAGATTATGTCTGCCTGAAAAGTTAGTGCCCTCTCATGTGAAGAACAGCACAGTGGCCTTACATCTCTAGTATGACATCTAATGTGCTCAGTCATTCTTTGTAAATTAATATTTTGGCCCAGATGTATTTGTATATCACTTGAGATATGGTGCTTGTATATAGACAGTTTACTTTGGCTGAGCAGGCAGCTAACATCAGTGCTGTGACACCTGCATCCTTTCATGATCTCTATTACAACAAAGATCTCAGCCTCACAACTGGGTGGGTAGATACTTTCTATCTAGATAGCTTGGCTTAATTCATCAAAGGCACTTGTAAGCAAGAACAATATTACTGTCCGAATCAGATTTGTATAGGGTTTAGCGAGAGAGGACACATCCTTTCTTCTGCAAAGCTTTCCTTTCTCTAAGCCTTGAATTTATGTACTTGTTTTAAAACAATATTCTGATTTCTTATACTGCTGCATAATTTTAATTCCATGTTAGATTCTAGCATAGAATAAGACCAAAATGATAGAGGGCAATATAGGTGTCAGATGGCTTGAATGGACTAATCTAGCATTTTTGCTCTGAAAATTATCCTCAGATATAATTCGCAAGGTAAAAAAATCCTGAACTTTTACAAGTAGCCAACATGTTCACAAAGTAAACATGTTCTACTTATGCTCATGTAGAATATTTACAGTTCTGGTTTTACTCTCTGTCCTTCACTACACAGCCATAAAAAACTGAATTTATTCTCAGGATAGCTTTTGGAACTAATTTTCTTCCATGATAAATTTATCAAACAATTTATGATGATACAATGTGAAACACAATTGTCTGGTTTGGATTTCTGTAAGATATATTTTTAGAGAGAGTTTTGAAAAGGCAAAATATTTTGAACCTAATGAAAACAATCTCATTGTGAGTTGAGAGGTGTTCTGGTTTCAGCTGGGATAGAGTTAATTTTATTCCTAGTTGCTGGTACAGTGTTCTGGGTTTGGATATAGTTTGAGAATAATGTTGCTAATACACGCATGTTTTAGTTTTTCCTGGACAATGCTTACTCTGAGTTAAGGACTTTTCAGTCTCTCGTACTCTACCACTGAGGAGGGGCACAAGAAGCTGGGAAGGAGCAGAGGCAGGACACTTGACCTGAACTAGCCAAAGGGGTATTCCATACCACAGAACGTCATGCTCTGTATATAAACTGGGGCTAGTTGGCTGAGAGGGGCTGATCACTGCTCAAGGATGGTCTGCGCATTGGTCAGAGTGTGGTGAGCAATTGTATTGTGCATTGCTTTTTTATTTTGGGTTTTATTCCTCTCTCTTTTCTCATTATCTCCCTTTTAGTCATTATTACTTATTATTAGTAGTATTGTTGTTATTATTGTTATTATTTTAATTATTAAACTGTTCTTATCCTAAAACTTGGGGTTTACCTTTTCAAATTCTCCTCCACATCCCACTGGGAGCAGGGAGCTGAGTGAGTAAGCAGCTGTGTGGTACATAATTGTTGGGTGAAGTTAAACCACAACAGGAGAAGATACTCTAAAAAGGCTGATTGCAATATGCACAGGAGGTGGGAAGAGAAATTGAACCATTTAGTAGTTCAAACTAAAAGTTAGAAAGAATAAGATGCTAAATTTAGTTAATATGATAATATTACTATATATCTGCATTATATATATCTTAAAATTAAAACTTCATAGAATTAAGTACTTTTCAAACATAGCAGGGAAAGAAAACAAATGACATTTTATTGAGTTCTGCTCTGTACACTGACCACACAGCCATGCTCCTTTGTAGTGCTCTTGCACGTGAATTCTGCTTCCGCTTGGCTGCTGAGATTGTCCAGTCTACTCTGAATAAGTCTGATTTCCTGGTTATCTGGTATATCTTAAAGATTTGTTGGAAAACCACATTTCAGATTCATATCATATCATATCTGGCTTCATATCTGATGTTTTTCCCGTTTTATAGGATCATTGAAACTTTTCAGTGTTGTCGGAAGGAGAAATAATTTCTAACACTATTTTACATAAAATGGATTAAGTACACAGTACTACAATTTAATGTTTTAATACCAGACACTGAGGAGGGTAAAAGTTTACATTCATCCATTAAAACACCCAAAAGCTTCGACGTAATTTGACCTCCAGCAGTAGATACTACGCAGCTATAGTCCCATGGTATAGCCCATTGCGTTCTGAGGTTTTTTTTATCTATACTTACAATTCTCTATGTTCATATTGCACTGCCATTTTTTGGTGATCTCTCTTACATTTTACCTGGTGCATTCTGGTGACCTTTCCCCTCACATTAATGGAATAGTACAACGGTATCAACTTTTATCTGTTTCCAAATTTATCAAATTTATTTCACTTGCTAGAGACATTAGGAAATATTTACAACCTTATATTAAGTATGAAAAACTGACTTAATATTCCAAGCAAAGCTTATGTTTGCAGCTTTTGTGTTTCTATATATTTTTAAAGCTGCCTCTTTATTTTGTGAACTCTGTAGATGTTTACAACGTTCCCATTGATGTGTCATCAGAGAGCTAGCTATATGAGAAGATATCTCTTGTGATCCACTGAAATACTTTGAGTGTTGTCTTAGGCCCTAGATGGCTGGCAAGTGTTTCTGTTTATTACTGGTTTAATTTATTGTCTAAACAAACTGATCTTTCGTATTTTTCTTCACTAGGAAGAAATTATAAATGAGACTCTTGTATTTTAATAAAGACATTTTGGTTAAGCATTTTCATAAGTCAACAGTGCATCCTTGTTCTGAATCCTTCATACTGAATTCTACTTCTACTTCTTCAGTCTGCGTAAACAATATGTTGGTCAAAAGCAGAAATTTTCATAAACTTGATATCTGCCCTACTTAAGGAGAAGTAAAATCTCCTCTTAAAACAAGGATAGAAACTACTAAGATGTAACTAATCTCAAATTGTTAGACAGTCATTGTATGAAATCAGGAGCTCCTAAAACTAACTTATAACCTTTCATGTTTGAAGTATACACAGCAGGATATGATGATTTGTGGGAAATATGTGTTATAAGAATGGAAAATTCAAGAAGCGCAAACAGCATGAATAACAAAGTGGTTTAAATTCTATCTTCCCATAAAGATACCCTTGAGAAGGATTATCTCTGGAGGACATAGAGGGATGAAGAAAATCTACAAACCTCAGATATGTTTACACATTGAAGTAGGTACAAATTTTCCTAATCTTACAGTTTCCAAACAGAGCCTTTTAACAGGAAAGAGTCTTTCCATCTCTCTCAACATCTAGTTAGCTGCCAAGGGTTTGACTTCAGTCCTTTTGCAATTGCTTACATATGTGCAACTTTCCCTAGCTTCTTGAGCTGAAAAACAATAGTGGATTGTTCTACTCCAATTACATTATCTCATTTACAATAATTGTTTAAACAAAATTGTTTAATTTTACTTTACAGAAGCGGACTTTCCTGCTTACTGGAGTATTCACGTGCTCATGTGACATTGCCTGGATAGTCAGGGAAACAATGACACAAGGTATCATTTCTACACACGACTGAGATCTGCCTTTGTCATAGTGGTTGTAGGAGTCTCCTTCTGAGCTGCACTGTATAAAAATTCATGCGTAGTATGTTTTTTTTTTTCTGAAGGAAAGGATATCCATTCAGCCGAGAGCAGGCTCTTCACATCACTGTCATATAAAACCTATTTGGGGAACGCTTAACGTCAGAAATTTCCAAAATTTGTTTCTGCATGAAACTGTTAGCATCCTGCCAAATGACCATAGAAAAACTGCTCCCCACAGATCAGTCAGCTGAGGAGTATTTTCAGTGGTAGAATATTGATACTTAAGAGTGAAGACCAGTGTAATTAGACAACAAAAAATTGGTTTAAAAGAAGTGAATGACTTCTAATTAACATCCTAGTCACCCTTCACCCACTGTCCTCTTACTGACAACACCTGAAGAAATACTGATCTACTCTTTTTCACCTGTCAATAATTGCAAGACGTCTGAAGTTAAATCATGGACAACTAACTAAATGTTTAGAGAAATTCAAAGACTGATCCTCTTAAAAAGGCTATGGCTGAGAAATTATTACATTTTAAAATCTAAATTAACATTTTCACAAATTTCTGGAATGCTGTTGATGTAAGATGAACTGCAAAGACTTAATGGAAATTGAGTTAAGCACAGGCACACAGGCTGAAAGCTCTCATTAGCAGAGTGGGGAACACAAAGTGAAATAAAGTGTAGAAGCTAGTGCTTTATAACAGCATTTTCCCTATGAGAAATCGCTGTGATATAATCTAAATTGCAGTAGTCTGCACACCTCAAGGTGGAGGGGTTGAAAAAGGAACTCCCTCTTTCTTTTACTTCATATATTTATTTATAATGACAAATCTGTCTTTAAGCCCAAAACTTTGCTATGTATAATTATAATTTTGCCTTCTCAGGTGACTTTATCACAAGTTTGAGTAACACAGAAAGCAAAGGAAAAAAACCCAAATAATTAATAATAATAATTAGTAGTAGTGGTACCAACCAGTTTTGAGATTTGAAAAATCAAATGTCAAACCAGTCTTTGCTAAGCTGAGCTTTGTATACAATGATGACTATAAAAACCAGAAGAGATAGCTTTTGAATTATATTAAACAAAAGGTGGAAACTGTAGTATTAATACTTTAATAGAAATTAAGTACTGTAGTGAATACTCAAAACTGCCGGGCATGCAATGGAGTATAATTAATGGCTACATTAGGTAGTGTACTGTGCAACTGAGATGTGTGAGTGCAGCATAAAAATACCTATCAGCCATTTTCAGTCTAGTTAGTAAGTGTATGAAATACAACAGTGCCACGGCAAGCAGGCTTTAGTAGAAGCTAGCAAAAAGTATAGAGATTCACATTCTCCAAACCCATCCTGGACGTGGCGACCCAGCATTTGCACCACTGCTACCCATGCAGTTAGTGTGGCAGGGCTCTTCTCGTGCTACAGTCATGCCTTCAGTTGCAGTGCAGACATACTCTTACAATAAGCCTCATGCATATTGCAGTCACACCTCGCAATTCCACAGCAGACATACCTTAATGCTGCCCATTCAGCATGCTCAGTGAAACTGTCTTACACTCCAAGAGGCTTCTGTTTGTTGGATAGAAGCTCACTGCCTTGGGTGTTGTACTGAACTTGATCCCTCCAGGATCAATTTCTGCAACTTCATACATCAACTTAAGAGTTAGCAATTCCTAACATTAGGTTATGATCTCTTCTCACAAGGGCAGACAGTCTTGTTATGTATTTTACTTGTACCATCTGGCTTTGTAGCTTTATCTAAAGAAGAAACATATGGGCAACTTCAGAACAAGTGAAAATAAAATATGTGCAACAGGCTGACGAAAAAATCTGCCACTTCAATGTCTTACTTGCCAGATCCCTTGTACAAGTACATGTCATTCAGGAGTGTAACTGTCTAGTAAAAAAGCAGCCCATGATATCCCAGGCATGTCGTGGAAGGTGGGAAGTGTGGTGTACAAGTGTGCTGTGCACCCACTTTTTGGACAATCTCTTTCAAAGCAGGCACTTTGAAATGCAGAGCTGTCTCTGCTGCTGAAGAGTGTAAGGGATGTGGGAAAACAAGCACAACTCAGCTTCCTGACAAATTCCTCTGAACTGACATAAAAGTGTTATCCAGGCTTATGCCCTGAAGCCTATTTGTTATTGAACTCACTGTGAAAAGTAAGGTTTTTGGCAATAGATGAATATTCAGTACAGTCCTGAGCTCTGTTTCTGAAAATCTCCGTAAAGGACATTAGCAAAAATGAAGGTGGAAACTTTCAGCTTGGTTCTCATCTATCAGACATATTTGAAGTCCAAAGTTGTGTTCCAGATTCATGTATATGTTTTCATAAACACAAATATACATGTACATGTACATATACATATACACATACATATATATGCGTATACATGCACATGCATGTGCACTTATGTAATTTGGATATAGGTACACATAATTACAAAGACATATACGGAAATGAGGGTAAAAATAGAGTGCTTCCCCCTTTCTTTGGAAAAAGATTGCATTTGGCAGGATTTGAGGACACTTTGTAGACTTTATTTCCTATATAAGATATTGCAGAGGATTCTCTTGGGGCAGTAGTGGTGAAGCTGGGCAGCACTGACCTCTTTTCTTCATTTCCTAGGACAAGACAATGCATGGAATCATTTTGGTCCTACATCAGGGCCTCACGTCTTGAGTATAGTTAATTCTTTCTTTTGGTCTCAGGGACAGCAACAACACTTGAATTTCTTGCACATTCTCATGAGCCTCTGGCACTTTAACATTTACTCAGAATTTGGTTGACCCCTGCTGCCTTTATGTGTCTTTAAAGTTCATTCCTGTGCAACTGTCAATACATCTCTTTTGCAGATATGAAATGAGAAGCTTTAGGGTGACTAACATGACGCTTATAACAGTTCAGTCAAGTGTGGTTCTGATTTTAAAGATCTTACTGTTTTCAGTTGACTTTTTATTAATATTTCATCTATTTTCATCTAAAACTTTGGAAAATAAGCTGCATTTTCTAAATACTTAACCTTGTGATTCATGCAGCAAACTAAGATAAAAATAGAAGTAGCCTGAGGGGACAAAATTTACCTCAAAAATATTTTATGCACCAATGTTTTGTTTACCCTTCTATCATTTATAATTATACAACAATCTTTCCTATAAGGATTGAACTGGTATCATAATAAAGCAGAAAGTAGACCTCAAGTAGTGTAGAATAGCTTTGATATGATATTGGAACATAAATAAGGACCTCAGCACAGGCTATATAAAATGGACAATTAATTGAGTACTGAGATCAAGGTTGAGTTCTAGGAGAGCTCTGAAGGAAATGAGTGAATACCATGGGTCAATTTAATTCCCTGCTGAAAAAAGACATGACTGTTATCTAATTTTTCACATTATATGTGACATCTGAATACAGACATAAGGGTTCTAGCACCAGACCTGTTCCTGATTTGGTCAATATAGATTGCTATCACTACAGTAGCGTGGTAAGTCTAATACAAAGACTTCAGGGTATCTTTTCTATTTAGGACCACAGGAGAAAAAAAAAAAAAAGCAACCAGTCAACCAACCAACAAACAACAACAACAAAAAACCCAACCCAAACCAAACCAAACAAATCCAGTTCTGTGCTTTATCAGTCCCATGCAAGGAGTAAGCTGGGGGAGGGCTGGAAGTGCAAAGTCAATCAGCAGCCCCAGATAAGGTGCAGTAAACTCAGCTGTTCTAGCTCACAACATGACCCATTCTGTTCTTCAATCTATTCCATGGGGTACACATATGCTGCATGGGTAGCATGAAAAGAGATAGAAAAGGACATCTTCATTGCAAAAAACATCTATTTTATCCTCAGAAAGCCTTACCTTTCAAAACTGTGTTTGCAGTGTAAAGTTCCCATTCTTTCCCTCTCCTTGGGTTCCTTTTAGACTGTCATGGGAGACAAAGGACCAAGTGTAGCCTAATCAGTATTCTCACAAAGATGTGGGGTTTTTTGCCAGTCTGGAAGTGTAGCTCAGTTGGAGGCAGCTGTGCTCTGCAGCAGTAGGAGGTGGCTAGGATATGCCTCATAGGAAACCGTGATAATCAAACTTGAGGGTGGTATAGTCACAAGTCTCATTCCTAACTACAGAAAGTCACAATCTTCTCTCTGAAACAAAAAAAAATGTGTTATTGTTAATGACTTACTCCAGCTGGCTCCCTGCAATCACTGGGGACTGAGCAGATCTCTCAGGATGTTCACCTCACCAGCACCAGTTCCTTCTTTCATCAAGGTGTATTTCAGTGACATTTCTCATTGTACCAGGCATGCAGAGCACCAGTGCCTAGTCTATCTGCCAACCACATTCATCTTGTTTGAACCAGAGTACATCTACTGTCCTGTGTTCAGCTGTAGCAGTTATTTTTCTCCTTCCTAGTAGCTGGTGCAGTGCTGTGTTTCTGCTTTAGTCTGAGAACAACGTTGATAACACAGATGTTTTAGTTGTTGCCAAGTAATGCTTACTTTGATCAAGGATTTTTCAGTTTCATGCTCTGCTAGTGAGGAGTGGCACAGCAAGCCAGGAGGAAGCAGAGACAGGACACCTCACCCAAACTAGGCAAAGTGATATTCCATACCACAGCACGTCATGCCTAGTATATAAACTGGGGGAGTTACCCAGAAGGCCCAGATCGCTGCTCAGGTCGGGCTGGGTACTGGTCAGCAGGTGCTCAGCAGTTGCATTGTACATCACTTGTGTTTATTGACTTTTTTTTAATTTTTCTTTTTAGTTTCATATTCTGTCTCCTTGTTATTTCCCTTATCATTATTATTATTGGTCGTAGCAGTAGTGGTTTTGTGTTGTATCTTAGTTGCTGGACTCTTCTTATCTCAACCCGTGGGATTTACATTCTTTTGATTCTCTTCCCCATCCTGCAGGGAGCAGGAGGATGAGCGAATGGCTGCATGGTTCTGAGTTACCGGCTGGGTTTACACAATGATACAACAAACATTCTCATGCAAATAAGTACATAACTTTTCCAGCTCATATGGTTGCTCGTATTATCTGATGCCTACTGCTTTTTATCAAACTATATAATTTTCTAGCATGGACAACTACCTTTGGTCTTTTTGCTTTCTTCCTGGTATTTAACCTGGTTTTATTCTTTTATTTATTTTTTTTAAAATGTTCACACTTTCCCCCCACTCCTGTTGTGATACTTCAATTTTCCTCTTTTCCTTTTTCTATGTCTGTACCCTCACAATTCTCTTTTCCCCCTTCTCTTTCCTGTTTCTTTCTATTTTTCTCATTTCACTTCCAGCAGAACCAACATATTTTATGAACTTTAGCATTTGAACCTCAGGGCCAGGGCCAGTTCTGTTTAATATCTGTATCAATGATGTGAAGGAGAGGATCAAGTGCACCCTCAGTTTGGGAATGACATCACATTTGACGGGAGTGTTGATCTGGCTAAGGGTAAATAGGCTCTGCAGAGGGATCTGGACAGGCTGGATAAATGGACTAAGGCCAGTAGGATGAGGTTCAACAAGGCTCACTGCTGGGTCCTGCACTTTGGTCACAACAACCCCATGCAACTCTACAGGCTTGGAGAAGAGTGGCTGTAAAACTGCTTGGCAGAAAAGGATCTCTGGGTGTTGGTCAACAGCTGTCTGAACATAAACCAGATTGTGCCCAGACAGCCAGGAAGGGCAAAGGCTTCCTGGATTATATGAGAAATAGTGTGGCCAGCAAGATCAAGAAAGTGACTGTCCCCCTGTACTCAGCTCTGGTGAGGCCACACCTTGAATAGTCAGCTCTGGGCCCCTCACTACAAGAAACGTGTTAACGTGCTGCAGCATGCTCAAAGAAGAACAAAGCTGGTGAAAGGCATGGAGCACAAGTCTTATTAGAATGGGCTGTTTAGCCTGGAGAAAAGGAGCTCAGGGGAGACCTTAATGCTCTCTACAACTACCTGAAAGGAGGTGGTAGAAAGGTGGGTGTTGGTCTCTTCTCCCACCTAAGAAGCAATAGGACAAAAGGAAATGGCCTCAAGTTGTGCCAGGGGAGGTTTAGATTAGATGTTAGGAAAAATTTCTTCATGGGAAGGGCTATCAAGTATTGGAACAAGCTGCTCAGGAAAGTGGTGGAGTCACCATCCATGCAGGTATTTAAAAGATGTGTAAATGTGGTGCTTAGGGGCATAGTTTATAGGCGGACTTGGCAGTATTAGGTCTACAGTTGGACTCGATGAAGTCTTAAAAGACTTTTCCAACCTAAATGATTCTGGGATTAGCAATTTGTTGTACTTTCCTTCCTCATCAAATTGATAATACTACATTGTGGTGTTGGATTAATCTATTTTTTCAGTGACATTTCCAGGCTGAGAATGTAAATCAAACTAATTCAACCACTATGAATATAAAACTTTAAGAACTGTTTTGTATGAAGTTCTAACAAAAAACAATCTTCAAATCCAACTTCTTTAGTTAAAGCCAAACACTGAATTTACAATGAATCACCTCCCACACATACATCCAATTTCATTAAATATCTTTCCTCTGCTTAAGGTCATCACAATAATTTTGTCTATTAACTTCACAGTGCTGAGTCTAGCATTATTGTTTTCTAGACTTTTTCTTTCTGCTCCTGGGGAGTTGTTTAGTTTATGAGCTTTTTTTCCCCTCAAGCTAATTAAAGAAGGATATTGTCTGGCAGAATATGGTAGATGCTCAATTTCTCATTCAAAATCCCTGAAATAAACCTGAAATTTGAAGAGTTCATTGAAAGTTTTCCAGTTTTGAAGCTCTTTTATCAAAAGTAGTAGCTAGAATAGTATTTTTCCAAGGAATACATTTTCCCCTCTCTTGAAAGAAAACAAAACACTAGCACCAAGCAGATGTCAAAGTTAATGCTTTTCCTTCAGTTTTCTGATGTCAGTGATTTAAAGAGGACATTGTATTTCTGAAGTTTTAGTAGGATCTCTAAAGGACTTAGCAAATAGCTGGTGGTCAAAAAAGCTGCATAATACAGCCTAAGCTCATGTGAATGACAAATCTGGGCGTCTGCGTCCTTTGGAAACCCTCAGAGTCCTCATCTGACAGGAGTGAGATTAGCTGTCATCTTTAAATCATCGAAGCCTGAGATCAAACAAGGCTCCTAATCTTAACAATTCTTTTCCTGCATATCTTGGTGTAGTTGTCAAGGTCAGAACCTCCAGCTATAGTGTTTGTTCCTAACTGCTGAGATAGATAGAAGTGAAGAAAGTTTCAAATGGATGGAAAATGCAGGTGGGGCAGTGGAGAGAGAAATCAAAGCTTCTCAGGCAAGGAAACACAAACCTTCAAATATTCTATGTACACTGCATATGTAAAACAGAGTTTAAACATAATCTAATTACCAAGTAACAAATCATTTGAGCCTTTTTTCTTCCATTAACCTGTCTTACTACTTCTGCTGCCCTACACTGTATTATACATACTTAAAGTTAGCCAAGAATTTTCTCTTATCTTATCCTCTTTTACTATACTGTATTTTATTACAGAAGACACATCAATATAAGGGGCAGTTAAAATAAACTGTTATATTTTTACCAATGACTTCTAGGCATCATGGGGATTGTTTCCTGATAGCCCAGATCCTTACAAATCTCTTCTAGAGACCTCTACGCTTTACTCTGAGCAAAGGCTGTTTTTGCCTGGCCCACAGCAGCAGAGGAAAGGAAAAAAACTCATGAGCCCTTATATTACTCTGAAACAGCTCGTCAGGACTCAATATTCAGTGTCACACATGAATAGAAACAGCTCGTCAGGACTCAATATTCAGTGTCACATAAATATTTCTGATTTTAAGACTCCCACATTGAGGGTGAAGGGCTGGGCCAGGCTGTACATGTACTTTTAAGGTAGAATAAATGTTAAAAATATAATGGTCAGGCCAACAAGCCACTCTTTGAGCAAAGCCTAAACGCTCCCCTGCATGTGCATGTAATTCACGTTTCTCATTATTTCCATAGAGACAAGCACTGGATTAGTAAAATGACAAAAGTGCATTTCCTGCTGCAGGGGACAGGCCTGGCATGCATTTATTGTTACTCTTTTTTTGAAACAATATTGCACTGAATGTTCTTTAGATTCCTGTGGTTGGAATTCACAACAGTCCATTAGTTCAGCAGTTTCCAAATTTTTTAGACCAAGGAAAAAATTTCTGAGTAAGAACTCTCAATATACGTAGCATTTATTTATTTATAAATTATATAAATGTACTACTATACTATAGATGATGCACATTATAAATCATACACAAGAATAGGAATTTTAGAAGGATGAGACAGAGATGAAATAAACACTTTAAAATTTTTAAAATATTCTAACTTACTTATTAATGGTACAAAAATGTTTTCTTTCTGCACCACAATGGATTGTCTTGCACACCTCCTGGGCTGTAGGCACCCCACACACTTTGGAGACCACTGTTTTAATGGATGTATTATAGTGGACTATGTGTCTTCTTAGTGGCAGTGGTAACAGTAACCGTAACCAAGTGCAAACTGTCCACAGACCAGACACTTGAGTTTGACATCATATTTATATGAATCTTTCAGTCTTTTAAGTCTAATTCATCTTCTTTTTTGAGTCTTCTGGAATATCTGCAGCTGGTTTGAGTTAAAAACATTGTTATTATGGTATCAGGAAGTGATGAAGACTTGACCGTAGCTGTCTGCTCACTTCCTTTTGAATAGAATCACAGAGATTAAATAAGATAGTGTTTGTCATTTATTTAATTGTTTGGAAATGACTGTTGATTAAAAAGTACTGGAAGAAGGCTGGTGTATTTCCAGTACTGTCTTCAGTGTATGAATCAACACTGTAATCTGAAACACTCTTGCATTCAGACCTGAATTAACAGTATGACATACATCCTTGAGCCTAGCATAAACATTACCATTGAATCAAACCTGCCTTTTAAATTCTGGTTAGTTGTTGTGGTTTTTTTTTTTTAATTTTATCTGTATCAGAATACAGAAGGAAAGCAACCACCTCCAGAACTGTTCTCCCCAAACCAGGACTTTGATGTGCAGCAAGAACATCATGAGAAAGAGTGACCTGGACTAGACTGAACTGCTGCAGTAAAGAATGAACTTCAGCCCTCTGATCTGTTGTCACCGATGCACAGGCAGTGTTATACTTCCAGAAAACTCCGATCTTGGAACTTAGACCTTTCAGGAAAAAGACCTTTAACATATGTACCAAATAATTAAAATTGTAATAAAAAAGTTTTGGAAGTCTTGTCTTCTACACTGATTTTTCTGTTTCCTATCCTATAGAAAATCAGAAGCTGGTGTTTAATTTCTTATTTTTCTCACTGTAATAGCTCCAGCTCCATTTACATACCCCTCACTGAGTTGTAATGGTCTGGGAAGAGTCACGGCTGTCCTTACGCATTATTAAGGAGCTGCTGAACCCCGCATGTGGGAAAACATGGACAGCAGAAAGTTTATTAAAAATCCCTTTCCTCATTTGAACCAAGGAATGTAACTGTTCTGGGTATGCCAGATTCCTCCCACTGTTGTTTTTAATTTTTACGGTTTAAAACTATTAGAGGAGTAACCATACATTACCTCTGCCTTGCAATAACAATCCATCATGTAAAAGTTAGTAACTGTTGACTTGCTAAATTAGCGCAATATGAACATTTATTCATTCCTCTCTTGATTTTTGACAGAGAAAAGTTCATGCTTCTCTCAAGCCACTTAAACAGCAATGGACCTGATCCTGCTTATACTTAAGGAAAACTGTTCCCACTGATTTAATTGGAAATGGAGAGTAGAACCTGGTCAGAAACACTGTCATGTACAGATATCACAGCAGCACCTAGGTGGCAAGATGATTAGCAGGCACATCTGTTCTAAGTCATTAAAATGATATGATGAAATTGCTTTTAAACCACCTGCAGGACAGTAATTTCATACAATCATTACAAAGTTATTAAGAAAAGCTAATGTAGAAAAAATACCATTTTTGAAATGTTCTGGGTTTTTTTTTCCCTGTGTTTATCAGATGCTCTAAAGATGTGAGCAGAGAACAACCAGAAAACTATTGTGTCAAATGATTATGCCTTGTCTCCAAAACGTACTGTCTCGCATATTTCTTACATCACAGGTTAGACTACTTCCACCATTTTCAAGCCATACTGAGAATTTCCATTGGACATGTAAATATGGTCAAAAACATGCACAGGCCAATAGGATCTGGGACCCCTGCAGAAAAGATATTCTTACATTTTGAAAATGGCGTAGGCCTTTGTATGTTAGGTTTTGAAATCCTTTTATTTAAAGTAGAAACATTAGGCTGGGTATAAGCAATATGCACATAAAGAAAGATATAATAAAACTGGGAATGGGACATAATTATCCATACTAGGATCAAGGCAAGAATAGAGGGGGGAAGTGGTGGAGGGCAAAGAGGAACTAAACGTTTTAGATCAAAATAAGAATTATGTGATAAATGATGTAGTAGAGAACAGTGTGAATATTTGCTTGTACTCCTTTATTTTGCAGATAAGATTTGTGTGAAGGGGGGGAGAAATGTGCTCATCTGCTCTGAGACATAGAAAGTTCTTGATGACAAACAAGCTGAAAAAGGTATATGGAAAGCACTAGCTGCTGACTTTGATAGACTTTGACATTGTCTCCCATGATAGACTTGTAAACAAATTGTGGAAATACAAGTTTGGACAAAAACATTGGAAGCAGGAAAATCCCATGCACATGGGGAAAACTGTTTCTGATGCGTCATTGTCAGAAAGCCACTGTTAATTGAAGAGCTACATTGGGTAGGGCATTTTCTTTAAGGACTGAAAGGACGGAATGGAAAATACTGTTAATTGTAAAGGGGCTGCAAGAACTTTGGAAGAAAAAAAATAGAAAGAAAAATTAACTTGGCAGATTAGAGGAAAGGTTTGAAACTAGAAGCGTGTAATTTAAGAAGAACAAGTAAAAATACTACATTAAATAGGAATACTCGTCTCCAGCAACTTTATGGGAGGCTGCAAATTAAGCAGCAATTGTACAGAAAACACTCTGGGTATTACAATGATTTAATTTTTTAAAAAATACATGATACTGAGATTTATACCAGGGATTAAATTATCAGCATAAAAGTATACAATGCAAAAAATGCATGAAGCAGTCTTTACAATCTACTAAAAATTCACATGAGTTATTTGTTCTGTACTTAAAGATATATCAGAGTTCTAAATTTCACAAAATATAATCCAGAGAAAAAAGAATGATCAGAGGTATTTAAAATGTAATTTTCAATGACAGAAATATAAATTTCATGACAGAAAACCAGGGATACCTGACATGGAAAAAAATGAAGAGTGTCATACTAGCTATTTATGAAGTACACTCTGTAATATAAAAATGCTGATATTGAAAATGTCAAATAATTCTGCAGCAAGTTGTTCTCCACATCTACTGATTACGGTATGAGAAAGTGTACTTCAGTTGCAGCAAATACTTAGGTTGGGTATCAGGGAAACAATCCATTAAGATGGTTGAGTGCCAGCAGACTTTTCCCAGGGAAGCTGTGGAATCCCCATCACTGGAATTTTGGCTAAAGCATTGGTTAGGCAAATGTAAGTCAGGGATGGTATTGATGTAATCAAATCCTCCTTCAGTCAGACTCATAGTTGATGTCAAGTTCCACTACCGTCCTATAGTGTACTAACTGTCTAGACTTTTGGAAGAAAGCCATTTGTCCGGTGTATATTAAAAAGCAAAAAAATCAAACATAAAGCAAATAAAATTGTTGGAGCATTTTAAGAAAGAAAAACCCTATGGATCAATTATCATGGATGGTGTAGAAAGAATAAAACATGTCTGCAGATCTGGGAGAAGGTGAAAGGATTTCCTGCTTTACCCTGTCTAAAACAGATAAATCATAGTATTTTGTGGAAGGACACATCATTGCCATAGTGACAGGTTTATTAAAAAAGTAAAATATGGAAGCCAGCCATAGTAGGTGAGCTACTAGGGTGGTCATAGAAACAAAATGGAAAAAGACTAAACTTTTCTGCAACAGAGAGACAGTTTATAGCATGTAGTTTGAAACTGAGGCAAGTTCCAATTGCAGAGACACCATCACAGGAACTCCCATTGCTGTTACCACCCTATGTGAAGTGACTTAGAGGGCTTCAGTCCAACTCTCAGAGTTCACATGATTCAAAATTGCTACATACATTGATGCAGAAAATCTCTTTGGAAGACACTACAGAACTTGGGGTCATCATATCTCTGGGAAAAAAGATACTGCTGGGAAGCCAAAGGATATAAGAGATGATGGAATGAAATCTAGCTTCTCAGGGGTGTCGCATTCAGGTGAGGCATCTTCTCAAGGCCATGTAAGGCACCTTCTTGATGCTGCTAACATCAGTAGCCAATTCTTGCACTAACTTCAGAAAGACGTGATCTTGTCACAGCTGCTGAAGAGGAAGGAGAACTGGACTGGAAGGAGGACTGGGAAGAGGCCTGGAAATGGCCAGTATTGGTCTGGAAAGCAAAGCTCCAGACAAAAAAAGCAGCATTTAAAAAATTATAATTTAAAAAATGTCAAGAAAAGATAAAGCTACAAATGCAATAAAATAATCAAAGGAAATAGATACTGCATTTGCAAAAATTTGGTCCTATATCATTTAGATACATAAGCAGAGAGCAAATCAAGTATTCTGTGCAGCCACTGAGGGATATACAGAAAGTGGGAAGTTTGTTAATGACGTTAGTATTGCTCTGAGCTTGAATAAATTCTTTGCTTTCGTCTTCATGAAATAAGCCAAAGGTCAGATTCTGAGGATTGGGATATTTTCCCAAGTGGGAGGGAAGGGAATGGAAGTGTTGAAAGACTCTGTGAGTACATCAAAGCAGAAAGGCAATTAGAGCTGATGAAAGTTCACATAGAACTAGATACAGATAAATTGCATCCCAGATTATATATCCTTTTTAACCTAACAAGATGTAGAAAGATGTAGAGATTTTCAGTTAAGAAACTATGATGTATTTAGGAATCAAGAGCACAGAGATTCGAGAGTAAAATTGCATCTGTCATTATATTGAAGCTTTTTTGTTTGACGATATATTGTTTATTTATTTTCTCAGTGGGACATAAGGGAAAGCCTCTGTTAAGAGGCTCAGTGAGGTGAATTATATATTGATGAAGGAATGAGAGAACAGTAAGCATTGATCTGAAATCATCACTGTGGCATTTTCGAAAGTAATTTGTAAACTTTGTGCAGTCTCAGGTATTAGCTACTTTTAAAGTTGGTTTGCTAATAGCTTATAACTCGATGAAATTTATCTGAGTTAGATACATTGTTGTAGAATTATGACAAAAGATAATCCACAGATATCCTATTATGATGATTTTAAAGGAAATTTATATCTTTTTAGCTCGCTTAAGTGAACAAGTTAAGCAGCATTTGCTAAGTTGGCCCATCTTATGGAAAATATTACTTTTTTCTTTATAAATCAAAACCTGGGAGAACAGCTAAATGGAGAGAGTTAAAAAAAGTGTGATTCCCCAGATAACATGAGCTGGTATACTACCCAATGCATTCAGTAGCCAGGACTACACTAACTAACGGAAAGAAACTGTAGGAAACTGAGCACCTACTGATGTCTGTTTGCGTGCAAGGAAGTTGAAGTAGCCAAAACTTAGTATTGAGGAATTTCATTTTTCATTGTGAATATCATGTACACTTGATATTTTAATCCACTGAGCTTTGACTAGATGACTGTGCAATCCTTTCTGCTCGCGGTTTTTCTGTAACAGTTACAAGTCATCTTTAGACATAGAAAGCAGTCCATGTTCTCTTAACATGCACTGAGTGTATGAGCACTAAATGATCTATTCTTCCAGATTAGCTGTTAAATTCAGTGTTCTAATAAATGGATGTTACCTTGCATTTTGAGTCATGCTGCAGCCATCAACTCCAAGGAATCAGCATTTTGCAGCTTGTTTTTGTCTATTGTTCCAGCTAGAGGAGTGGAGCTGGGTAACAGGATGCCTCTCTGGTGTGCTGACATCAAGCACTGCTCTAGAAGACCTGTCCACTTGTAACTCTGGTTTAAGCAGTAAGGGAGCTGGGTTTTTTCAGAGGACATTTTTCATCTTTTAACATACTGTAAGTGTAAAAGGCTGGTTCCCAGCAACTACAACAATGAACTGACAGCTGACGATACTGGATTCAATTTCTGGCTTTGTGGGATGTTAGATATGTCACTTATATTCTCTACTGCTTAGTTCCTCCCCTGTGAGATGATTTTAATGATTCTAGCTCTGCTTCCCGAGAGTGTTATGAATGAGCTTTTATGAATATCTTTAAAGTGCTCTGAGCTCCTTACCTATGCGCTGTAATATCAATATAAAATATTATTAGATTTGAGAAACAATGAGTATCCAAATAGTTACTAATAACAAGATTAATAGTGTATATAATTTTATGTGGTCTGTTGGCAGCTTATATGTCAAATAACATGGTTTTATACCCGTACCTGCCTAGAGGAAGAGAGGTTTTGATTGAAGATTTTTTTTCCACTCTATTTTTATGTATCATGTCTAAAACATTTCAAATAAAAAGTGTCTGTTACTTTCAGAGATCTCAGTAGTCACCAGTGATTTTCTTTTTAATAAGTAACATATTATTCATCACTGAGGTGGTGACCAAAAAAACTGTCCATCTCCCACACAGGCAAATTTTATGAAAAGTGAATTTCATGCTTCTCACAAAACTCCATGTCAATTAAGGCCTTCTTACTACTTTCTCAGGCAAGGCTGTTCAGTACAGTTTTCACTGCTTCCAGATTTTCCCTCAAATTCTCAGTTTGAGAATGACTCGAGATTGGCCAAAAGTCATTGTCATCTGATGGCCACCCAATGGAGTGTTGAAGATGTTTTGATTGCCATGGTCTTGTCCTTCAGACTTCAGAAGTGTAACCGTCACACTTGTGGTAAATCCTCACTCCTAATAGTCCTCCAGCAGAAGTGTGAGAGTTATGAGCACTCAAAGAAAGAAAACTAATGCTTAATTTATAATTTAAATAAAGCCTTCCTGTGGGAGGCATGCTGCTAGATGAGTACTGAAAGACTCCTGCCTCCGCTGCTGCTCTTTGGTTGAAAAAACAGGGCTTCCAGCACCTTTACATGGAAATGATGGTCAAAGACTTGCTGGCAGTGAATGTCACTCCCCATGAACAGTAGGACTCTCAACAGAGCATTTGTAATGCCTGTGTGTGCTAACTAAGGCATTTCCTATTCTAAACTATCACAATTTATGAGGATATCTCAAGGGCTAGAACACTTTTCTGAACACTGTCAGGATTTATTTTCTTCATTTTTATTATATTCCAGAATATAGGTGCCTGTATAATGCCCTTTATTACAAAATTGAATGAGTCTGTATTTTAATTCAAAACAGGTGAAATTAATATAAAGTCTTTTCAGCAGTACCCAGAATCTGTGTTCCTCGCATATTCATTCATTTTTTGCTGTTTCTCTGGCATCATGAAATTTTTATTACCCTGTTTATAACAAAGCATTTTCAACATGAGAGCTCAAGAACATTAATTTTTCCCGGCCATTGACTGAACACATACATCCCTCTGGTTAGCACAGTGTGCTAGAAATCTGAGCTTGAATATGCTCTGTCAGTATCTGAGGACTCCTAAGTGTTCACACCCCTTGTTTGCTAGGACAAAGGGGAAATTCCACCTCTTTGGTATGTCAAAAGGAAAACTGGAATGCTGATGTGTAGGTAAGTTCAGATAACAGCCCTGCCTCAACACACACAGATGCAATAGGCAGCAAAACATCTGCTTTGTAGATATTTATGGGACATAAACACCAAATCTGTTCTGACTCAAGGGGCTTCTGTACTCTCACTGCAGCAGAACTTCAGACATTTGAGGGAATGTAAAAATCTGAATTACTTTAGGTGGTTTTAAGTTTTTTCAGGGTCAGAAAAGAATGGAAATCACTTTTTTTCTCTTTTTGCTTTTTAAAGACTACCATCTTACACGTACTTTATGGCCTGGATACCAATGAGGTGTTGGGATTTAGGCAGAAATTTAAAAATTAGTGAATTAATACAGTGGGCTGAGTATTTGCCAACATTGTTTCGGTTTCATCCAGTGTTAACTGTCTTATGATTAGTCTTTTGAATACTTATACAAGATTCATGTAATATTTATTAGTTTTACTTTTACTTCCTATATTGAATAATTGATTAGATAAAATGCATAATTATTATGCATTATATATTGTCGTGGTTTAAGCCCAGCTGTTAACTCAGAACCACGCAGCCGCTCGCTCACTCCCCCCACTTCTTCCTCCCCTCGCTCCTGGAGGGATGCAGAGGAGAATTGGAAGAATGTAACTCCCATGGGTTGAGATAAGACCAGTCCAGTAACTAAGGTATAACACAAACCACTACTACTACCACCAATAATAATAATGATAAGGGAAATAACAAAGGAAGAGAATACAACCGCTCACCACCTGCTGACCGATACCCAGCCTGACCTGAGCAGTTCCCTTCTGGGTAACTCCCCCCAGTTTATATACTGGCATGACGTGCTGTGGTATGGAATACCCCTTTGGTTAGTTTGGGTCAGGTGTCCTGTCTCTGCTTCCTCCCAGCTTCCCCTTCTCCCTGGCAGAGCATGAGACTCAGAAAGTCCTTGGTCTGTGTAAACATTACTGAGCAACAACTAAAAACATTGGTGTTATCAGCGCTGTTCCCAGGCTGAAAGTCAGAAACACAGCACTGCACCAGCTACTAATAAGGAAAAAAAATGACTGCTACTGCTGAACCCAGGACAGTCAGGAGGTGTGAAACTCCTGGTTTGTCAAGAACGGGATCTGTCAAAACACAACAAACATAACAGCTGCTGTGCTAGCGATGAGATGCCTTGCTGGACCTCCTGGTGTGGTATGCAGTTAGAGAACATACGTACGTACATTGGGTGTCTAACATGAGCCTGGTCCTAAACTATCCTTGTGTTCTACCCTTGTAGATGATATGATGTGAAAAGCTGGTCATCTTTCCCTAACAGACACATATGTTTGGTTGACTAATTTCATTGTAGGCTCCATTGACTATGGTGACCAGCGACTTGAAGAAGTAGTCCACACATAGGTCAACTGCCAGTAAGGTTGCCCTAGGATATCTTGGCTTATCTCCAGCTGCAGATCTGGTATCATATATGTCCATCCTATGTGGATACCTTGGAGGTACCAGATTATTTTAAGTGTCAATAAATGATTGCGTTGAGTCAATTGAAGTCCTAGTGATAATGACAGCAGTTCTGTGTCATTTACTTCTGCCCATACAAGATTTTCATGTTCTCTTTTTTTTTAGTGCCCCATGAACTTTAGCATAAATACTTTCAAATCCTTTTGAGGCAGGGAAGATCTTATGTGCTCCTGAAATGTGGAAACTGCATCTAGAACTGCCCTGTTGGAGTATACTGGCACTGCACGATGACACTCGCCTAGCTGAATTGCATCTAGTTCAGTTGTCCTGTTTCCTTTGCATTGGGTCAAGAACACTTCAGCTTTGAAAAAGAGAGAAAAAAATTAGTAGAACTATCAGGGATACATAGAAACCTAAATGATAAGAGAGTGGGTGGTTCATGAACCTTTAAGTAAAAAAGAAGCAATAGTGTCAAGTTCCATTTGACATTATTGCATAAATGTTATTGGAAGGCTAAACAAATGACATATAATTTGAGGACCTCAGTAAACAAGTTCAGATATAAACAAACCTGAGTAATGGGGTTTGGAGATTAGGGAGTTGTGTCAGATGATACAGATGGGCACAGAGTAGCACACTTCTATTTGGTCACCATCTTTGGCCTCACTGCTCATGTAGAAAGCTTCAACTCAGCAAGATTACTCTTGAGTATTGTCTACCTAGCCCTGGCGATTTGAGGACAGGTGTGATAGATAAACACCATTTCTTTACTCTCTATCCTTTCAACAATTACACAGGGCACCAGAATATGCCATCTACAATATTTGAGAGAAATAAGGAGAAATGGCATGAAAACAAAAAAGGGTAATATATTATTTACAGAAACTTCATGAAAACATCATTTTCCTTCAGCAAGTCATGTGTTTTTCACACAAGTGCATATGTCTGCTATTTTAAAATATACAAATAAATTTTTGAAGACTCAATTTACTATTAAGATGGTGCTTATTAATAGGTTTAATATGTTTCAATGTCTATTTGCTTTCTGAGACAAGCTTATTAAGGTCTTCAGAAATTAACTTTACACGAAACTCTGCCAGAAGATTATCAGTATTTACCAGGATTCTGCAATCTGCTCAGTCTTCTTCATAATGAAAATATTATTTGCAGGGTTGCATGTGAGTTAAGACTGGACCTAATAAAGTGGTTCTTAATCCATGTGGTTTGATAAACTGAAAAAGTGAAGATTTTAAGGTAGAATATTAACAATTTCCAAATCTAAAACTCCTGAAATATGTATAAATAGGTTATATAATCATAGAATCATAGAATAGTTAGGGTTGGAAAGGACCTTAAGATCATCTAGGTCCAACGCCCCTGCCATGGGCAGGGACACCTCACACTAAACTATGCCACCCAAGGCTCTGTCCAACATGGCCATGAACACTGCCAGGGATGGAGCATTCGCAGCTTCCCTGGGCAACCCATTCCAATGCCTCACCGCCCTTACAGTAAAGAACTTCTTCCTTATATCCAGCCTAAACTTCCCCTGTTTTAACCCGTTACCCCTGGTCCCATCACTACAGTCCCTAATGAAGAATCCGTCCCCAGCATCCCTACAGCCCCCCTTCAGATACTGAAAGGCTGCTATGAGGTCTCCACGCAGCCTTCTCTTCTCCAGGCTGAACAGCCCCAAC
>JANHGB010052292.1:0-18271 GCA_026283785.1 Coracopsis vasa | reverse complement strand
CACACCGGCACATGCCGCCGGCCCCGGCCATCCCCGCCCCGCCGAGCCGAGCCGAGGGAGGCCGGCCTGAGCAACACGCGGGCGGCGGGGAGGCGGCCCCGGCCCCATCCTCGGCCCCATGGAGTGCTACTACATTGTCATCAGCTCCGCGCATCTCAGCAACGGGCACTTTCGCAACATCAAGGGAGTTTTCCGAGGCCCCCTTAGCAAGAACGGAAACAAAACTCTGGTAATGGCTTCTCTTGATTCCTTCCCTCCCCTCCTTTCCCTCCTTTTCCCAGCCGCGTCTCCGCTAACTGAAAGCCGCCGCTGCGGGTGCCTGGTGGGCTCTGCGGGCAGCCGCCGGCGCCTCTCCCACCGCGAAGATGCGGTGCCCTCGGCTCCCTCCGGCCGGGCTCACTGTGCCGCGGTCCGGGACGTGCTTGCGCGTTCTTCCCAAGCTGGCTGGTTGTGGCGAGGCTGCGATGAGGAAGCCCAGAGCCCCTCCTCGGCTGGGGCGAGGCCGGCGGGAAGCGGGAGCCCCTCGGCGGTGGTGGTGGTGGTGGTGGTGGTGTCGGTGGTGTCCCAGGGTCACCTCCGGGGCCGAGGACAGCTTGGCGAAGTGCGGACAGGCACCGCAACTTGATTAATTGGGGTCTGAGCTGTTTGGGTAGGGGTGTTCAGTTGTTGGAGGATAGCCTTGGAAGCAGCGTATGTTTGTACGTACCTTTGTGTTTGTTGGCTGCCAAGTTTTTTAAAAGCAGAGCTCTGGGTTTGGAGGTAATTGACGGGTTTAGGCGATGTGGTTAAGTACTCTGCATAGGCTATCAAAACTGTTCCTATGTATATATACACCCCATACTTTCATCTACATCTCCTGGGTTTCCTATGAAATTTTGCTGACTTGTTTGGACTTGCTTCTCTGCTATTACTGAACTTGAATGGAAGAGTTAGGATGCAGTAGTATCGGCGATACATGTGCTTTCTTGGCTAATCAGATAGAAGGGACGTAGGGTGACAGCAGGCTGGGCAAGCTGCATCTCCCGACACCCCAATCACGACACAGCAAAGCGTGGACAGATGTATGGACAGCGGAGCTGAGAGAGGGGTTTTAGCCACCTTGTTTATCACTCCCTCTCCCACCTCTGTCTTATCACAAAATCCTCTTTGGAGGAGATGGAGCAGAACTTATGCACCACATCCTTGTTCCCTCGAATGCACGACCTATATTGATGGGGAATTTACCAAAGTACTTAACATTTGCTAGAGCTGGCAACCTTACAGTTTCTCCCTAAATAAAGAGATTAAAGCAAGTCTGAGCCAAGTCATAAAAATAGTAACTATAAGAGAATCTGAGGCAGATTTTTTCTTTTTCTTTTTCAAATGTAAAGTTCCTGCTTTCACTTTGTAAATCTTACAACAGTTTTATTTGATGTGGATTCTGCATATTTTTCTGTTAGGAAGAGTGTTCTTGAAATGTTAAACAAGTATTTGTAGTATCCATGAGATGGCAATATGCATGTGATATTTCACTGTTACAGTAGCAAACCCAAGAACTATCATAGCAATATTTGGTACACTTCAAATAATTGCATGATGCATCACCTCCCTTCTGCTGAACAATTTCAGTAAAGATGCATTTGGCAGGACTGAGGATACTCTGATGCAACTTTTGGACTGTGTAGTATATTGCAATTCATAATTGATTCTTCTTCAATAGCATTTTACTTTCGCTTTTTTAATTTTTTCCTCTTGGGGAAAAAAAAAAAAAAAAAGGCTGCTATCTATTCCCAACATTCCTGACTGTTTTATTTACTGGTTAAAACATTAGTGGCCAAAATGTGTTGGGAAAATATTGGTGTTAACTTAACATTCAAATGGATGTATGGTGTAGGCTTTGAAATGCTCTTACTCTGAAAATCAGCTTAACTCAACCCTGCTTCTCCATGGGATAAAAGCTAGTGTTGGTTGTGGATTTGCCATGAGAAACCTTTAAAGCTTTTGCTGAGGGCAGTGAGCAGCATTAACTCTCAAAGTTTTTGCTGGGTTAAAAAGGGAGAGTTCTTGGTGTTGACTCTGTGGACAGCAGAGTGAAATCCTTCCCTGTGAAATAAACAGGATAGATGCAGACATCAAGACTTTAATTCATGTTTGAGTGGGATTTTTTTTAATTTAAAGGAGGTGAATGTACCATCAACTTGCGATACAGGGTGATGGGTTAGTTCTGACTAATAATTCTGAGGCACCAAAGCGCCAGTTTCCATGGGAAAATCAAATGTTGCATCATGTCAGAGGATTGGTCACTTTCACTGTAAACAGGCTTTTAGACCTGAAAAGATTAAAACCTTTGTCAATACAAAGTAGAATATGACTTTAGATATTCTGATGAGAACGCAGCCTTTTAATGTGCTCTTGGCTTGTTCCATCCTAGAATAAGACTAGGAGAAGCAGTAATTTGTAAACCTAAAAGCCAGGCATATTTTGGAGCTGTTCTGACTTGTATATATCTTCCTATTTTGCTGTAAAGGTTTCAGTCTGTCTTCATCTGTGCTCCAAGCTTTCTAAAATCACTGCTTCCACCTAAACTGAGAAGAACCTGAAAACAGCCTCTGCATGTACCGTGTGGAATTGCTTCTGTGCAAAACTTATACTGTTGTTAAACTTTGTTTCTCTTAAAGAGTTCTGCCACCATGCTCCATCTAGACAGATAGATGACTGTAGACACTGCAGTAGACTTTCATAGCAGCAGGAAAGTGCTGGTCCTGGTCCAATGATGAACTTATAGTTTCAAGATGATTTTGCATAGCCTATCTTCGAACCCAGAACCCGGCTCTGTTTAGGTTTCAGGGAAGGAAGGTCCTTAGAGCTTTTGGCTGCTGTCTCAGTCAGGGGTGGCACAGTATTCACTCACCTTTTTTGCCCTGCTTTCCAACAGAGGTCAGAGAGAAACACTTTTCTCTGAATGTTTGTCCCTGCTGGTAATCCTTATGTGTTCATCCTCAGCCAGTGTCCTGGTTCACATAGCATTAGTCATTTAAAGCTTTATGAAATTTCAGCGAAATGGTGCAAAAAATGAAGGAACATGTATCTATGTGCAGTTCTGGGCATCTGATGGCACAGGTTTGCACAGTGCACAGTACGTGCACTTCCTCAGGCCCACCACATAGCTGTTCAGTGTGGGTGTCATTACACAATTGTAACCTGCTGCTTCTTACCAGGAAAATAAGCCTGAATTATGAGCTGGTGGGAAGCAGACTCAGCTCATGTGGAAGAATGGCATGCAAAGTCTTAAAATTCCTTCAGAAAATACAGCAGTTTGGTTAAAAGAAGTTGGTGGCATTTGGGCTGTTGGATAAAGCTTTGTTCTCTTGAATTCTCTTTGTTGTTCACTTTGTTTCTCTTTGTTCATTAGAGTTTCTTCTGTCTGGATATCTTTCAAATATATGTGGTGTCAAAACAATAGCTAATCTACTACTGGAATGCTCTGTGTCAGCTCTTTGAAAGGGACTTTCTGTTGGTGGAGAACTGTCCAAGTGAACCACTTGCTGTCTGGTCTTTGCTTGGCGATGTTTTATGAATACGAAACTCAAAACTTGACATGTGGGTCAGTAATGCAAATTTCTGATGCTCTTTCTGCATTTTTATGTGGTATTGTTTATACCTGGGTGTTTTAATGAATTAATATAGGCCTGGTGGCTTGGCCATTTCTTGTCAGTGTTCATACTTGATGACTTTGAAGCTTTTCCTGAGACTGTTCTTTTTAGCTGTAGCAGTTTATAGAAATCTGTTTGCTACAAACTCTTTTCCACAGTTCTCCTGAAGTTTTCGTGCAGTTACTATGTTATTTTTTTATGCCTTATGTTATTAATGTCAAATTACACCAGTCTTTCTCTGTAATTCATCTTCTTTGTTGTGACTGCTGTCTGGCAGCTTATGATCTCAAAAAGTATTGAAACATGTATGAAAAAATAGCTCTCTGGAGGGTGAAATCAGTTGTTCGGAGTCACAATGACAGGGGATTTGCTAAATCCTGAAAGTTTCTTTCAGGATATAAACCAAACCTTTTTAAGGCATCATCCTAGTTATGTGTACAATTTCTGGTTGCTCAGCAAGAGAACTGACTGCTTCATCTTCTGAGTAGCTGGTACATGGGTGGTGACTGGGTATCTGCTATTTCACCCAAAGATATCACACTTGTGTAAATGGCTCTGTATCTGTTTCCATCGCAATTTATAGTGATGGAGAACTGGCCCTGTAGGGCTCATTCACTTCTATTGATTGGAACAGTACATTTTCTCCATTGGTGATCAGAATGAATAAGATTCTATTACTTGCCCAAGGAGGTCAGTGGAAAGTTTAGACCTTTGTATGCTATAAATTGCTACTGTAATTCTAAGTGTTGTCTTGTTACTGATAGAAAGTAGGTAACATAAAAACTTCCTGGGAAGGAGTTAGTTAAAGGACTGTAGTTTCAAATGTACCAAACACAGAAGTCTATTATTGTGTATATCAATAACTGCTCTATATGCATATAAGCATATATAGGTTTATACTTTGGTTACAGATACGCACACAGAGGACTTACTTCAGGGATAGAATTAAAACAGTCCTCAGCTCCAAGGGAGTCAGGCACAAATTATCTCAAACTGCCATCTGACTCTCAACGCAGTGTGGTAAGCCCTGCTGAGAGGAAGGTCATTGTGAACTTCAGATGGCTACTGCCCATGTAGTGCAACTTCATGCCTCCCAGTCAGCTTGGATATGGGTGCAAGGAGTGCATGTTGACCTTTAAAATACAGTGGAGGTGCAGGTTCCATCTAAAAAGCTGTTGGATGTCCATTTTGACCATCTTTTAATAATTCAATTGGTTGTGCCATCAACTATCTTGCCTCTTAGGTTTATTGAACAAAACTGCTTTCAATTTTTATTTATATATGTGTGTGTGCATACACATGTTTATAAATACTTACAACTTCTTTTAGAAGTCCTAGAGCTTAGTTCTGCTTTTATAAAACTCCATGGGGTTCAGATACTGATACACTAGTGTCTGCTAAAAATGCCATCTGTTGTTCAGGGTGTCTCTGTCTAGTTCTTTTACATTTTGAAGAATATTTTTGTATTTCCAGATCAACTATAGTAAATATGTTGTAGTGGACATAAAAATCTGTTTTATGAGAACCTCTGTCACAAACATCCATACCCTACTACAGTAAGAAAGCAGTAAACTACCTGAAAAAAACTGCCTTCTTGATGAATAATACTGAAGCTGCCATACCTCTGCTTGATCAAGTGAAAATGTCTGCTGACTACCAGCTACCTAATACATATGTAAAATAAACAGTATTTATCATAGGTTTATTTTAAATACAGGTAAAAGCAGGTCCCACAATTCTATTTGCCTTATCATATATTGCCAGTAGCTGAGGGTAACTTTTAAATTATATCTTATACATGCCAAATTTAATAAAACTATTGCAGTGCATTGTTTTTCATCTTTAGCATTGCAGAATCTTTAGGGTGGAGTTGTTAGGCTAGAGTTAAATTGGTTAAGGGAGAAAAATCACCTATTACTGTTATCAGTGTTTTGTCCCCCATGGATGTGCTGATGTCTTTGGCATTTCAGCATGCTCGTGACCTGAGTTTGGAACTTGAAAATATTCACATCCTTTCTGTAAGAGAAGCCAAACAGCTCTGACTCATTAAAATATTAAAATGACAAAACAAATTCTACCAAATTTATTTTGAATAGTTAATCAGTGTCATTTAAATCATGATTGAAAACCGATCACTCAGAAGACGACAGAATAATTTGGTAAGATGGAAATAGCAATAAAATCATACCTGTATTCTACTTCTAGGGTTTATTTGTGTCAACTCTGCATCTTTTTTTTTTATATATATATTTTTTTTATAAGGCTGTTGGTAGTCATACTGATTCAAAGCATCATTAACAGGGTCACTGAAGTGGGCTGAGCAAGCAGGAGGCTATGATCATTTAGCGTGCATTTCTAAAGCAGCTCTGAGAGGTTGCAGGTCTGGTATGCTGGGATGCGGTGCTCCCGTGTCTGTCAGGCTCCCCGTAAATTCGTCATCTGGTCCAAAAAATAGTAGGAGCCAGATTCCCATGTGCAACAGCTTTAAAGTGGGCCAGCTTCTGATTTGGAGCTACTGCTGAGGCGGACTTTTGTACTGTAAAAGCTTATTACATGCATGGTAAGCTTCAAACACATTGGTATTCTGTTGAATGTAATTAGACTATTACTATGGTTAAATTAGTACACTTGTTTAGTTTTTTCAGATCAAGGGTAAGTCTGAGGAGAGCCTTTGCCTTGAATATTTTCAGATGCATATATCCATAGCAATCTCTTGGCTCAGAGATACAATATTAATTTTAACATGTTGCACAAACTGGAAAACAGTGTTGCTAACATGTTGTTTTAACACGTTGCTAACTGAAACACCAGCAAGCTGGCTTCTATATTTTCAAAACCACACATATTTTTGGATTCACTAAAGTTACTAATCCTCTAGGTGCAGGTTGCAGGAAATTCTCACCTTTCCTGCAGGCCGTGGATTTTCTGACGTACCTACCACTAGGGATTCACTGCTGAAAAATGAGTTACTTGTGAGGAGCACATCATAGAATCATTGAAAGGGCACTAAGCAGAGGCCTTTTAGTTCAGCACATTGGATTTTTCAAGTAGACCTTGACTAAGTAGCTGCAAGATCTTGGATGCCCCTAACTGGTGACAATGAAAATATTTTTGGTTTTGAATAGCACTTAGGCATGACAATGGGAGAAATTAATACCTGAAAAAAAAAAACCTATTCAGTAGATTGCATCTTCAAATGTAGGGGTGGACTAAGATAATCCCACAAAATCAATCCAGAGCATTTTCTATATTAAATATCTTAATACATAACAATGATGGTGGCCTTATTTACAGCATGGATTCTTTAACACTGCCTGGTGGTAGTGCAAAGTGAGTTGATTTTTTTGTTTGCTCTCTTGTGATTCAAATGTAAACACAGGAGAGGGAGGGAACTTTCCTAATTTACTGTATCTATCTGGCCAATCCCTTAGAAATAAATAGTAGTCAAACCCTTTTATTTTTCCATGCCTTTTTGGAGTGAGAACAAATGCTTTTCATCCAGCATTCTTGGGAAGCTGTTATATGATAAGCTGTGACTCAATGTTGCTTAAAAACTCCCAAAGTAAACAAACCAACATTTGCTTACAAGAACGCACAATATTTGTCATGTTTAACCTTGTTTCTTCAATAGAGATAAGAAAGGTATGAGGAAACTGGAATTTTAAACTCACAGTGTAATTAATTTATTTTGCTAAAATATGTTTACAATTCCCTTCCTTCTGAACCATCTGAATTGTGTGTGAACATCAGTTTCTGTGGAACCCTATTTTTTTAATTAGTTCCAATTGTAAATTTCTAAATATTTTCAATATGGAATTTTAGATGGTGGTAGTTATCCAGATAAAGGAAATGCAAATTCTTCCCTCCCACAAGCTGTAAGAGCAAATCCTCAAATAAGGCCTGGGGAGTAATCTCTATCTCCCCCCTGGCATTGCTTTCCTCACTGCAGATGATAAAGAACAGGCTTTTAACTTAAAATTCTTAAAATGTGTTGGAAAATGTTTAGATTTGGTTTGAGGAACTGAGAGAGATTTTTCTTTTGTAGTATCTCATCAATATTCTTGGTTGGTAGGAATGATTTCTGATTCAGGCCTTTGTTTGTCTGTGATGATTTGCATTTCTTTAAATAACTTTTTTTGTGTGTGTGAAAATTATATTTTTAGAGACTCTTTTTCCCAAATAGCAAGTGATCTGGCTACCTCTTCTGGGATCTAGCTCAACTCAAATAGTCATGCAGCTAGGTGTCACACAACTAGTGTATAGCTGTATACTTATATTGGCCAGGTCTTGGTCAGGTTGTTTTTGTTAAGCCTTTGTAGTGCAGTCTGGTAGAATTTGCCTCTTCACCTTTCAGAAGTAAGTTTCTGGAGTAGGAAAGCTGCTTCCTCTTGAGGTTATGGATAACATACACTGATTTGTATGTGCTGTGGATGTTTGCATTATGTATCAGAGACCTGTGAGACTGTAAACAAAACAAAAACCACCACCACCAACAAAAAAAGGCTTTTTCTGTGTTTTGGTATCCATAAAGTGGTGGTGTTTTTTTGTTTTTTTCCTCAATAAATACACTTACATCTTGATTTACATAGCAGAATGTAATTGTTCTTTTAGGGTATCTGTTTAAATACCTGCAGTTCTTAAGTATTTAATTTATGCCGAAGGTGTTTCTAACAGGAGGAGACCACAATACCCATTACAGAACCACATATCAGCTACTACTTCATAAAATGGGTTTTGATAAACTATCTGGAGTTAATGATGGGGACACTCTTGGGTCTGTGTAGGGTTATGTTGCATAATCTGTAAAGCAAAACATGCTTTTTTTCCTCAAACTAATCATTATTGAAATATATAATTATTTAGGGAATATATAATTATTTAGGGAAGTTTGCTTAAAGATGTTTAATGGTATAAGATATTTGGTCTTGCTCCATTGGAAACAGTTGCCTTTATCACAAGAGAGCACATTGTGGACAAAGATGTTCAGTTAAAGCCTTAAAGGTCTTATGCTGTTCCCAACTTGCAGTAGGAAAGACAGACATGTAGTCGTCCAGTATCATGTGTGGTTCAATCCTCCTTAACTGCTGCCTCTCTGCTCCCAGTGGGCAAGGACTGAGTGTGTCTTTGGCCTTTGGAAAAGACAGGGAGTTAAAATGTGTTTCTGGCTACAGTAATAAGCTTCGCTGGACCAACAGACTTGAATTAATCAGCAAGGGTAGCTTTTAATCAAAGCATTTATTTCATGTTATTATTTTTCATGTGTTTGGATAACTTTTTATACCCCTAAGTGTTAATACTGAGCAAAACAAAGGAGGTCATAGGAGACACCAAGAATGACTTACCCATTCCATCAGCGCAAAACCTCTACTGCAGTGTTAATAGCACAGGAATATATATATCTAGATGTTAAGCACTCACTTTATTTGGTTTCTGAATTAAAAAAAAAAGGACAAAGAATTGGTACAAATAACGTTACACCTGAGATCTCAGGCTTCTTATGTACTTGTAACATAGAAAACTAGACTGTAGTCCCCAGTATTTTTCTTTTTTTTTTTAACTACTGTATTTTTGCAAAGTATTCTTTATTGTCAACGGTGGTGATATATAGGTTTGCTTAAAAATGAGACTCTGGAAAATTAATGTAATTACATAAGGAACTTTACACTCTTTTACGTGAGCAGTAAATGTTTATACAAATAAAACTGTGTTATTTATGATACTTTCTTAATTTAGAGTTGATGCTTTAGAATACGCTGAGGTTAGATGTGGAATATACTGCTGAATAGAGTTGAATTGTGTTGGTTCTTTGTGCCGAGTTTTCTAGCAGTAATGGTGATTTTTCTGGCAGTTTTAAGGAAAATACTGTTTCACAAGGGAGAGAAGTCAGGGTAATATTTGCTTGTCCTTCTGCTGTGAAAATGAACCATTAAATCATCTGACACCTGTTTGTTTGTCAAATAAGCAAATGCGTGTGAGATAGCTGGTAGAATTAAGGATTAGAAAGAGATTAAAACAGTTTTAAAAGACCAGTTCCAAGGGTTGATGGAGTTGAGATTCTAACGACCTGCTGAGCCGAGAGAAGAGCTTGGTACCAACAGGATGTCACAAATAGTTGAGAGTTTCTTTATGAAACACCTTTAAGTGCTTGTCAGTATGGAAGTGTTAGGGCAATGTAATTAGAAAAAGTCTGGTGGAACCTGGTAGCATTGTGTTGGCAGCTGCAGGTGTGATAGAGTGTGCCCAGGAGTGGACCTGCTTTATTTATAGTTGACAAGGAAAGAAGAAGAGTGAAGTTTTCCAGTGTGCTGCTATTTGTAGGGAGACTGCAGGTAGGTATGTGAGGGAAATAAAAATACCCAAGCTGTTTCATAGAGAGAAAACAAAGAGTTAGCAAATGATAGCGAGCAATTATAGTGACTAATTATGAGAGGGAAATGGAGAAAGACCATGACAAAAGTTTGCCTATCACTGTTCAGCATAGTTGTGGTGACAGTGGCAGTACCTGCCTTGTTTGTTCAGGTTCTTGCCTTGAGAGACCAGGCAGACTTGGAGTATTTTTTATCATCTGGACTTCTTTTGGAAGTACATGATGGGAGGCACCAAGCTGAAGCTGAGATGGAAAATTCTAATCAGAGAGAAAGAAAGGTTAAGGAAAAAACTGAGGGTGGTCAAGCACTGGGAGAGGTTGTCAGAGAGACTGTGGGATCTCCATCCTTGGAGATGTTCAAAACTTGACTGAGCAATCTACTTGGCTTTGCTTTTAATGAGTGGGTAGGACTAAATGTCCGTTTCATCCTCAGTCAGCGTTATGGTTCTGTGATTTATCTATAGGAGAGCAGCTTTTAACTTAATCTTCTGTAATGAGGTTCCGTGGGGAGCGAGGCAGGTCACTGTCATGACCTTGTGGGACCACTGGGTGCTTGTGGCTCACCTTGCCCCAAATGATGGGTGACTGTCAGGAGTGATGTCTCAACGGACTTTCTCTGAGGATCTCCTAATCTGTCAGAGATCCAAAATGCAGTGCTTGTTTCAACTCCAAGTGTCAAATAAATCAAACGCAAGCATTGAATCTTCTTTTTAGGGATTCCTGAGCTGAGTCATGCAATTCATATAGTCAGGGACCAAACTTGTAATTGAAAAGATGCTGGACTCGGAACTTGTCCAGAACTAATTCATATTTAGCCCTCACTCTCTACAAATCATATGCGTAATCAGCAGTATTTTATTGATTGCACTTTTTCATATTAAACATTGCTGGAAAGGTTTTTAAAAGGTATTCAGGAGCATTACTGATAGAAGAATTGATTTGTTGTCATTAGAACAGCATTATGCAGAGGCCAGAAAAACTCGAGCTGAGCATTTTCTAAAGGCATTGTGTGCTGCACTCCTGCGTTACTAGAGGTGCAGATTGTTGCAAAGAGGGAAAAATAAGGAACAAGCCATAAAGCTTATCTTCTTCAGCCCACAGAGCTCTTGCACTGTAAGATGGACAGTATCTACTTCCATTGTTTGAGTATTTCCAAGAAATAGGTCAGGTATTTTACATCTTTTTGTACAATGGATATGGTATGCTTTTAGTGCTTGATTTTGTTTGGATTTGTTATGTTTATATACTTAGTTTTTATATTATATTGTAAATAATATTTATATATTTTCTCATATACAATATTTCATTTATTATGGTCTTAAGATATGTTCTTTATATCCACACCTGTATTTAACATAGTAGTGTGGCATCATACTCATTTCTTACAGTTCATGATTTAAGTAGAGCAGGAAGGCAGTGCTAAAGCTCCTTGGGAGTGGCTGAACCTCTCTCTTCTGTAAGAGGGGGCTAGTTGATGCAAACAGAGCTTCCAGTTAATCGAATGGGACTGAGCAGATGACTGATCTTGGAGGGGTCCCTGTAGAGCAAATCTGTGCATGTGAAGACCCTGTTCTTCCTCATCCCCATCATAGGCAGCAGAAATACTGAGCTTGAAGTGCCCTGGTTACTGCAGGTCAGGTAGGTGGATAATGCTGACCATCTTGTAGTCAAGAGATGAATCCATTTTCAAATCAGTTAGTAGAGTAACAGGAGCCATGTATAATCACCTTCTAAAAAAATCTGTCAGAAGTTTGATGCATAGTAAATGTGAAAGCTAAAATATGGAATAAATTATCAAATGGCTCGAGTTCAGTGTCTCTTTGAAGGCTATGGAGGGGGGATAGAGGAAATTACACTTGTATTTTACACCTGCCAAATTGAATTACAGCAACAAATCTGTATAATTACAATTCAGAGACCATGATTTATTCTCGGAGGTAGATAATTAGAAGCAGGACTGCACTTGAAGGTTCAAATTGAATTCTTAGAAAGAGTCCCTTACATGAATATGACCCATACAGAAATCAGTGTATTTATCTTTTCTATTTTAAGAATTTTGAATCATAATGTAAAGTGACTCATCCATTATTTCCTCATCTCTTCATCAGCGAGACACACAAGAAATTGTTCCTTTGGCTGTTTCCCTGCAAATGTGAAATCTTTACAGTTTCCTCACTTTTCAACAGAGCATTACGTGTATGCATCAAGAGGAAAACAAAATAGACCTTTTGTCTCTTGAAGTATGTTTTTAATTGCAGAAAAAATGAAGAAAAAGCTTTTGGTGAATTACAGGTTACAAAGTCAATAACTTCTATCTCCCTTCTGCAGTAGGTAACACATTCCCCTACTTCCCTCTCCCCTGTCAAGGGTCCTTGTATGAGCTATAAATGCAGGATGAGTGGTGCTATCGGTGGAGAGTGCTGTTGTTACCTCCAGTTAGAAGATTAATTACTAATAGGCCACATTTTCAACTGAATGGCAGGATTACAATAGGGTTCATGTGGCTGTGCTTCTGTCTCGTAACATAACTATGGGAACAGAGTGAAAAGAAGTAAAAAATATCTTTTTATCTTTATCACTAATATCTCAGTGACCTGTAGAAAAAAAAATACTTTGTGCCCCTTTTCTTCAGAGGTTCTGTTATTCCTCTAAAGAATAGACTGATGTTAGTGAAAGAAGTTATGATGTTACTGCAAGAACTTAGTGGTATTTTGTGTTATTCAGTAACATTTTTTTTTTACCTGTGTGAGACTCAGAGCAGCTGTGACTTTCCCAATGACACAGAAGGTCTTGATCTTGCTCAGTGCTGTTCGCAAGTGAATGGGATCTTAGTGAATTGAATATTGACCTCTAAAAAAGCATCTGCTCCGGTTGGTGGCAAAACAGTCCCAACACAAGGAATTTCACTGAATTTAAGTCATTGCTAATTAACACCAACTTTTGATTACTGATTTGGGTATTGGGGTTGGGAAAGCAGACTTAAATTGAGGAAGCACTTCCTTAAATTTGTCCGTGGTGAAGCTTGTTGTGAGATGTGCAGCTGACAGTGGTGTTGTGACCGTGGGGTCCACTGCCGTTCTCCCAGTAATCCCCCGAATCCCCTCACTACCGAAACCTGCCCTGTGCCCCAGCTAAACTCTAGTCACAGCTCAAAGGCAAAAAGGCTCTAAGAAGCTTATTGCAGTATAAATACACTGAAACCGTATGGTCTATCGGCATCATAATATCAATTCAGAGGCTCAGAAATAGCATGTTTATTAGCTGTGATCATGCCAGAATTCTCATTTAAATGAATAGCCATAAGTACTCAATACACTTCTACACCCATGCAAAACCTTTTGTGCAGTTTTGGTTGGAATACAAGGCATCATCATCCGAAGAACAGTCAAAGGCTCTTTGGTTGACCCCTGTGTCTGCAGCCATCTAGTTAGGATCATGAGTATACTTACCATGTAAGATGATCTAATGTGCACATCTATAGAGGATGTTCTATGCTTTAAAAGAACTGTTTTCTTTGGGAAAGCATTTCTTGATACTATTACTGTTTTGCAATTGTGTTTCCTCTGCATTATTTGAAGTTAAGCTCATTTTGTCCTGACTAATTACTGTCTCTTCTCAGTGCTTACATTCTTCAGAAATTCGTAAGCTGTAGGAATCCTCATTATTTGCATCTTTGTAAGCTTGGAATGCTTGGCTATTTTCCTCTTTATTCACTCATCAGTTCCTCTAGTCTTGGTTTTGCTGTGGCTTTTTGATTCTGGTGTTTTTTTGAACTCGCTCCAGCCTTTCAACATAAATCTATCAAAATGGGTCCCAGTTGTCCATATAAAAGGTGAAATTAGAATTCTGTGGATGTTTCTAGAGGTTCCTTGATGTGTAGATACTTGGGGGTGGATTCTGCAGTCTGTATTTATAGTGGCATGTGCTTATTCTATACATAGTCTCACTAGCATCATTGGGATAGCTCACTTCATCCTATTCTTATCACTTCCTTAATTCCCTCCTCCACTCTTCAAAATTCCTTGCCGCAAATGCAGTTTTTGGCCATGGGTAGTTCTTAGTTTCCGGGAGTCTTAGTTGTGATATGACTTCTCCATTGCCTCCAATACATCAAATATCTCAGGAAGGTGCTTTGATAAATTTCCAATTCTAACACTTGTAAGACAGACTCATTTGTATTTTATAAGAGTAATGTGGTCCTTGCCAGGACCTGACATTTATTTCCTTCTGCACTATTAATTGCTTAAACTCGTAGATGTGTAAGTATATATTTTTTCCTTGTGAAAGAACAGAAGTGAACTGTGTAGAAATATTTCATACTCAAGACATAATTTTCATTTCTCACCTCTTTGTCTTTTAATCTTTGCCTTATTTTTGTCCCATATTTGGTGGGTGGTTTTAGTTTTTTTCTCCCCCACATCTGTGAAAAATTTGCCCAGCTTGGGTAGCATTTTGCTGCTGTCTTGCTCTGTGCAAACCTCACCTCAGTGGATACGTCCATTTTCCGTCACGGCTCTTTGTCCTCCCTGTCCACTTCAGTTGACTCTTCTTACGTGCTTTTTCTGCTTAGTGGGATGATCTGAATCCACTGAGGGTTTCTTTCAGTAAAAATCATCATATTTGTTCCTTTCCCTGCAAGTATTTGGAAATGCCTGCATTGTGTTGAACTTGTGTCTCGTTGTTGGTTCTTACACTGTTATAAAATTACATTTTCTCAATTTTACCATCCTCACTAGATTGGTATTATCATCACTTACCATTTAGAGCGACTTCAGGTTCTTGCATCATTTCTTTATAGACTGAGTTTTTAAAATGACATACAAAAACTGAATGAAGTTGAGCTTCACATCAGACAAATACTAGTCACCAGTACCCCAAGTTAATTTTTACTTGTAACGAAACATGAGAGCCATCAAGATGGGCACTTATTTAATCTGAAGCACCATACTGCTTTTGCAACATCCATTTCCCAGTGATGCCCTAGACTGCTAGGCTGCAGAAATACCCATTATTGTCAACTGTCTTATAGCAGGATTAGCTCTTACATTTGTCTGTTCTCTTTCACCTCTCATCACTGCAGAGGAGTGCAGGATGGAACTTGCTGTGATTAGATGTTGATTTGCTTTGTGGTGACCGTGCTGTCCTGCTGTCTCTTCCTCCCCTGTGCTGGGGAACGGGGTGGCATGGCTGCCTTGCTTCCACTCTGGCTTAAGTACTGAATCTGGCAATGAAAGGAAGGCAGGAAAACATCATAAAAATTCCTAGTGCCACATTGACAAGTTAATATGCATGCTTGAACACTTGAAAACATGAAATAAAATCTTGGGATGATAGGATTGTCTGATGAGCAATCATTTTCATGACAAATCTCTGGATTTGAGAAATATTTGAAAAAAATAAACAGGTTTGGTGATTATTTTCCTTGACATCACCCAACACTTTTTTTTTTTTTCCCCAACCATGCATTAAACTTTAGTACTTTGTTTCTTGCTGCATTTTTCTATCCCCCTGTTCCATTTCTTTTGTATCCATCATTTGAGGGTAGAGGGTGGGGACTACCTATGACTACAGGACTTGTAATTGAAATGATGATTTGCTAAATGCAATTCTCTGTTATAATCTCTGTCCTTTTTAATGTCTGTCCCATGCTGCTGCTTTGCTTTTCTTTCTCATGTGCTCTTTTTTGCATATTTTTTCTTTCTGCCTAAACCTTGCAGCTTGCTTTATTTTTTGTATTTTTTGAGCTTTGTTCCATTTCACATCCAAAATATTTGCTAATTATTTCTCAAAATCAGCTGCCATTTTAGAATTAGATTAACTGGTCAATCAGAAAATGAGAATTCAAGCTCTGAGCTTTTGTTTTGAAATTAATTTTTTTTTTTTCTGTTAGAAGCAAAGAAGCACTTTTGATTATGTTGTAAGGATAAGGTCTCTAATACAGTCTTAATTGCTTTGCTTGTTACTTTGGTAGAACTGGTACAGATTTAATGACACTGTTGCAGCTGGCATTTAGCTGATTGGAAAAATGAGACACTTGTGTTTCAGTTATTGCAAGTGAGAAAATGGTAAAACTGGTTTATGCTACTCCTTTTTCCTGCTTGTAATGCTCCACATTTGTTATTGTGAGCAGTTGCAAGTGAGAAAAATGCTCATGAAGCCTGACTAGACAGAATTCAGAATTCTCTGTAGTAATTGCCGCATTCTCTGCATGTGGGAATTACTATTACTTCTTTTGATAAAGCCAAACTAGGACACCAGGGTGAGTGTGTGTGTGCACACATAAGTGTATGTCTGTAACGTGGTTTTGGGGGCACCATTGCTTTTATACTATGATGAAGGCTGTATTCAGGTAGACATGGTCAAGGAGGGTGTAATCACACGAAAATGAAGAGAATTCTTGTAAATTTTTCTTGTAATAGTGTTGTTATGGCCTTCTTAGACAAGGAGACAATGGTAAAACTGAAGTCTGTTGTTTTAAAATTGTCCATCTTGATAGTGAACACTTAATCTGATGTGAATTCACCTCAGGTCTGGAAGGTAAAGACCTGAACTGTTGTTTATAACAAAAAAGATGTGAAGAAGTAGTGAAGAAATGATTTTGGAGAAATGGGGAGTGCGTGAGGAAGTGGAGAGGGACTTGGCTGGTCACAAAGCATATAGATTGTTTCAACAGCATTGCTAGAAATGCTGAGATGGGTTCAACTGCTGGTAGCTGGAGAAGGGCAGTGTTCATACTGACAGAAAGATGGATTTTCCAGAGAAGTCTGGGACTCTCTTGCCATTTCTTGAGCAGATCTCAAGGACCTGTGGCAGCATGTAGCTTTGCTCAGGTATGTAACGAGCTACGTTGGCAATTGCTCCTTCTGTTGTTCTTGTGAGCTACATAGAGTCAAAAAGTCAAGAAAATATCAAAAAAAGCATATACTGAAAACTTAACATGACAGAAACATTGTGTTTTTTGAAAGGCGTAGAGGAATGTTTAAAACAAGATGGTGAAACTTGTAACTCCCGTGAACTGTCAGACCTCTTTGAAGCTTTCATGTGCAGTTTTCCTTCAGCTTTCTCCAGCTCATCTCCCACAAGAGCAGTCTCTCCAGATGACATAATAATAAAATACTCTATGTATGGTAATTCAATTTTACTTGTGCATACACACTTCTGTACTTGGTGATCTGTGGATGTGCATGGATCTGTAAGGAATTAGGCACCTGTACACACCGTTGGTCAGCCTGGTGTTTGGAGTGTGTATAAAAGCTAAATGGCTGGAAAGCAGCCATCTTGTTCAAAAAAGCCACTTAATGAGACAGCCAGTGAGGAGGTAACATCTTCAAAAATATTTAGTCCCACTCAAAGCCTGAAAAGGCAACTTTCTGAAATCTTTAAAGACCTGTATCGTTTAGGGAAAAGCTGAGTGGTTCCCATGCAATGACATTACTGTCTTTTAATGTTATAATCTCTCAAATGATTGATAGGAAAAACATCTCTTGATTATTTTATACTGAGATCTATTTGCTACCTGGAAATACAGCTTGTACTGAAGAATATTAATTGTTTAAAGGTTTCAGATGTCAGAAGAGAACTGGCTTCATTATACTGCATTAAGCATGTTAGAGTAATAACTTATTGCGTCCAAGTTGCTGGGCAGGCAGGGTTCATGAGTCTTTCTAGCACTTGAGCATGGCACTCCTGACACTCTTCACATGAACAAAAAGCAGATTTTTCTTAAAGATTCCTGCTAATGTAGTGCATGCAATCCCAGGCACAGCTATAGGTTGGGCAGAGAAGAGATTCAGAGCAGCCCAGTGGAGAAGGACTTGGGGGTGCTGGTCGATGAGAAACTTAACATGAGCCAGCTGCAGTGTGCGCTCGCAGCCCAGAAAGCCAAGCGTATCCTGGGCTGCATCAAAAGGAACATGACCAGCAGGTCAAAGGAGGTGATCCTGCCCCTCTCCTCTGCTCTTATGAGACCTCACTTGGAGTATTGCGTGCAGTTCTGCTGTCCTCAACATAAAAAGGACATGGAACTGTTGGAACAAGTCCAGACAAGGGCCACAAGGATGATGAGGGGACTGGAGCAGCTCCTGTGTGAAGACAGGCTAAGAAAGTTGGGGCTGTTCAGCCTGGAGAAGAGGAGGCTGCGTGGAAACCTCATAGCAGCCTTCCAGTTTTGAAGGGGGCCCATAAGGATGCTGGGGAGGGACTCTTCATTAGGGACTGTAGTGATAGGACAAGGGGTAATGGGTTAAAACTTAAACGGGGGAAGTTTAGATTG